>PVKP010011309.1:0-61743 GCA_004027715.1 Plecturocebus donacophilus
TTCTAAAAGTGATCACATAATAGGAAATAAATCACTTTAGTCTGCATAAGCATTTCACAGATTTAAATGAAATCCTGAGCAATAGAGCAAGATTCTCGTTCTCTCTCCCTCTTTCTCTTTCTTCCTTTTTTCTCTTTTATTCTACTTCTGTCTTAAAAAAAAAAATAACTTCCCCTCTCTCTTTCTCCTTCTGAAAAAAGAAAAAAAAAAAAATGATGAGTTCGTGTCCTTTGTAGGGACATGGATGAACCTAGAAACCATCATTCTCAGCAAACTGACACAAGAACAGAAAATCAAACACATGTTCTCACTCATAGGCGGATGTTGAACAATGAGAACACATGGACACAGGGAGGGGAGCATCACACACTGAGGTCTGTTGGAGGGGTTTAGGGGAGGAACAGTGTGGGTAGGGAGTTCGGGAGGGATAACAAGGGGAGAAATGCCAGATATAGGTGATAGGGATGGAGACAGCAAACCACATTGCCATGTATGTACCTATGCAACAACCCTGCATGTTCCTCACATGTACCCCAGAACCTGAAGTGTAATAATATATATAATTTAGTCTGTTATTCTTAGTCAAACCTAGAAAATATTTAATGGAGATTGTGTTTATTATGACTTTGAAAATTAAAACAACAACAAGGCTTTCTGTGTTTCCTTTTCATTGTAGAGTTACCCTCCCATGTACAATGTGAAGGACATGCTTGTGCCTACTGCAGTCTTCAGTGGGGGTCACGACTGGCTTGCAGATGTCTATGACATCAATATCTTACTGACTCAGATCACCAACTTGGTGTCCCACGAGAGCATTCCAGAGTGGGAGCATCTTGACTTCATCTGGGGCCTGGATGCCCCTTGGCGGCTGTATAATAAAATTATTAATCTAATGAGGAAATATCAGTGAAAGCTGGACTTGAGCTGTGTACCATCAAGTCAGTGAGTACGTCATGTGAAAATGTGTTTGCTTAATTTCTGTAAAACACTTGTTTTCCTTTCCCAGGTCTTTTGTATTTTTATATCCAAGAAAATGATAACTTTGAAGATGCCCTTTTCTCTCTAGTTACAGTTAGAAACACACTAGCTATTTTTTTTTTTTACTTTAATTAGGGCTGGAATAGGAGGCTAGTGTCTCAACCATGGTGTTATCTCTTTAAGTCTTTTAAATATCATTAATATGTGAAAAGGTCATTATATCCATTCTGTTCTTAAAATTTTAAATATACTATATTGACTTTTTGCTCTTCATAGGACAAATTAATGCGTATGTTGGAATTTTTAAATTGTGTTGTCATTGGTAATCTGTCACTGACTTGAGTTAGGTATAAAAGTACACAGTTTTCATGTCCTTGCCTTAAAGGGCTCTCTAGTCTAATGGCCTTGTAGTTAGAGATCTAAATGACATTTGATCACGTTTTCCTGCAGTAGGTGCATAGTCAAATCCAGAAATATCACAGCTGTGCCAGTAACAAAGATTCTACAATAAATTTTTATCAAACCTAACTGTGACAGCTGTGATTTGACACGTTTTAATTGCTCAGGTTACATGAAATAATCTTCTGGAGTCTTCAAAAACAAATTGCACTGATTAAAAAAAAACCAAAATATGTTTTAAATACTTGAAGACTGATACACTCAACCATCTATATTCATGAATCCAAATTTCATGCCAGGCCATAATTCTGCTTATCTGAGAAGCAAATCCCTGTGGAGACTATATCACTATTTTTTTTACTGAGATTAATATACTCTTGGAATCAGCTACTGTCATTATTGATCATATCTGTATGAAGCCAAAGCCTCATGGTTGCCAATGAGAAGTGTCCTAGTCCATTTTCACCCAAATGAAGTGTGGATGTGATGTTTTCGGATGAAAGCTCAGCTCAGGGATTCATTTTATGTCTTAGTTTATATGTGTCCTTATTTTGAATACACCTGCTTCGCATCCCTGTGTTGGGAAGTCCATATTTTTATGCTTTTCTTGTAGCATTGTTTCTTTACAGTATTGTCCAGTGGACAAAATGACAATCGATATGTTTTTCTGATATAGTTACTTTAGCTGCAGTAACAATACAGTGCTTGGTATTGGCTAATAGAAGCAGGCAGAATACTACTTTGTAACGTTTAAAGTCTTAAGCTTTTCAATAAAACGGAATGAGCCTCATAGGCCCAAAGAATTGTGTGTATGTTTTTTCTCTTTTATTTAATAGACATTCAATTCTTCCCTTTCTCTCTTGGCAGGACTTAGAACTCTTCTTTAAGATAATGTGTTTACTTGGGAAACCAAGGGCTACCAAGTAACAATGATAGCGATTAAAAAAAAAAAAAATCATATTTTTGTTTGCCACAAGAGGGCACTCTTGGCTTTGCTTGCAAATCTTCCCATGCCCCTTTCCCTCACTACTTTTTCTAAGATTTTCTCCAGTGTCTTCCTCTAGGGAAGGTAGAGAACTTTGTTGCATTATGAGCCAGTTGGTAATCTGATGGCCAGTCATGGTTGTATTTCTCTGTTCAGGAGTATGATTAATTCTTGCCTAGCGGATAACATCTGGAAGACGTTCTCAAGGAATAGCTGCCCCTCAAATGTAAACTGAAAATAAAAGTCTGCCTAATAGGTAAATGACTGATCAGAACTTCAGATGTGGTTGGGGGATGGGTGGCAGGAGGAAAAGGTTTTAACTCAGGCCTCACACATATATAGGACTGAAATTTATACTAGTGATGTCCCCAAATAATGATTATTTTGTGTTTGTAGGTACTAAAGATGTTAATTTGTTAATGAAATATTTAAAATATGCTGTAATTTGATCTCTTGTCATTTATTTTTTAACATATGAAGAAATTTTCAAAGGAGAAGTCACCCTGATCTGTTGTGACACTGAAAGGCAACTTTGAATAGTAATTATTCTGATTTTTAAAAAGTTATTCAACGAGTATTTTATTATGTTGTGCTAGGTGCAGATTTCAAGTTCAGTTCTGAACTAAGCAAGCAAAACTCTTTCTCTGTCAAATTGTCTTAGCATTACTAAAAATAATACTTTGCATTTTGCATTGTGCCTTGTGGGGTTTCAAAGCCTTTTCATAAGGCTTCGATCTTTGCAATAACCCCTTTGACAGGTAAGGCGAGTATTTGTTTCTCTACTTTCCAGGCAAGGGTGTGCCTTTTAATGGGGATGATTTTATTTGCCTTAAAATTTTCAAAGAAGTTGAGAGTTTCAACAGTATGAGTGAGTAGAAGCACCCATTTGCATGTGACATGTAAGTGGATTGTAATATAAAGTGTTTAAAACCAAATGTGCACCAGTATTTGGACTAATGGGAGCATCAAGGGAGTGTTTGGAGGGAGCTAACATCCCCACGTTCTTCTCAGCATCTCCTATTATTTCTGGCATGGCTAATTAATGCTTTCTCAGTCTTTTGTAAAATGTCACATTAAAGCAGCTTCAATGCCTCATTCCAACACCAAACTCCTTCTGAAGAGACACTTACCTTAGAACCAACACTGGCCCTTTTCTGCTCACTTTGGCTGCCCCTTGCTTTTTTAAGCCTAGCTAGTCTTGTCTTGACTTTTCTGAGACTGCATTTTTAATCTTTAGTCTTTAAAATGAAGGATTAGATTTTGATATTTGAGATCATTCCACCTTTATGAATCTTCCTTGATACACAACACTATCCATTTCTAAAATCCAGGAAGAGTTTTAGTTAGACAGAATCCTTACCTACAGATTAGGCCTTTCCTAAGTTGAGAAAGAAAAGAAATCATAAAGGTTACTTTAGAAAGGGATTATGTGATTGGTAACAGGCTTTGCTACTACATGTTCTATTTGCGGGAAGTAGGGGAGCAGTATCCACAGTCTTTTGGTGAGTTGGTGCCACATAACTTTGAGATTGTGATTAGTATGCAGAGACTTGATTGTTGCACTCTCAGAAAAGTGATTTGACCCCTGTGATAAGCAGAACATAAAGGATTCCTGTCCTCCAACCCTGCCAGAAAAACCATGCCAAGACAAAAATGATATGCAGGAAGCCATGATCAGCTGGAGAAGAGATGGCATGGCCAAAGGTCTAATGCCATCTGTCACAAAACACCCCCTTTTGTGGAAAACCATCAATTGAATAAGAAATGGTGCAGCCAAAGTTCTAATGCCATCAGTAAACACCCCATTTTAGGGAAAACCATCTTTATAGATAAGTAGATCCAATCTACATCAACCAGTACTCCAGAAAAAAAAAAAAAGATTTTATTTTTTAGCCTCAATTTTGAGCCAATATCCTTTAAAATGAATCTTGAGTCTACAAATATCTTTTGAACACTCATTTTATACAAGACACAGTGCTTGGTACTGTGGGAAGAGGTCCTAGAAAAGATACCCTGTGCTCTAAAAAGACCTATTCATCTAGCAAGCTATTAAAGTTTTGTGCAAATAAAAACTGTCTAAAGGTGCAAGTGTGCCAAACTGAAGAAATGATACCATCTTAGTTCTCGATAGTGTTCAATTTTATTTTGGTTCATTAAGTGATGCTGTTTTTGGTTACCTGACATATTGTTCTGCATTCCCCATGATATAGAGTGGAGAACTAATACAATTGTAATTCATCATTTCCCCTGGGATGGTTCCCTTGGGATAGTTAGATAAAAACTTCTGTCCTGGTCAGCTACAAGTGCAAAGATGGCAGGGAAGCTAGTTGCTAGTCTCCAAAGTGCCATGAAGTCAGAAGGGAGAGCCCCAACAAAGCAGGCTGAAGCCACAGCTCTCAGGTTTTGCTGCCCACAGCTTTCTGCAATCAGCATATGGAGACTATTCTAACAGTAATAGAAGATGGATGCACCAAAGCAGAAAACGAATGGTTTGGTTGGGGTGGAGGGGCTCAAAGAAGACAGTCCTGACAGCAAATCTAGCAGCTAAATTCAAATTAAGCAAACCTGCCAATGCCACTCACTAAAAAAAGTCTGCAAGAGCATCCAAAGCACCCAAGCATAACAGATCACAACAGGACAATGTATGCTGAAAGGAAGTTTGAGGGTTAACTTCTGTTGAGGGCAAATTTAAGTGATATTTTACTTACGAGCAGAAATCCATTTTTTGTGCTGAGAAAGTGAGCTCTAATGGTTCCTTTGGAGTAGTAAGAAGGAAGCTCTTCTCTGAAACTCTGCATCAATGATAGGACCATGTCTAGCGGGAATAAGAAAGAAAAGTTTCTGGGTTGTCCTAAAAGTGACATGAAAACAGCATTGGGGAAGGAAGGAGATGGTGGGTATGGGTGAAGGAACAGCCTAGGAAGGGCAGGTTGTTTAATTGGAAGAAACCAGGGGCCTGCATTATACCTATTTTCTGCTATCTAGAAATCAAAGCAGCAGCATTAGAAAAATACATCCTTGTTCCCTTTTTGCATTGGCTGTCAAGAAGCTCAAAGCTGCTTCTGAACCTTTATCTCATCAACAGCAAATATGTCAGTAGAAAATAATAATAATTTTATGGCACACTGGGTTAAAAGATGCTGCTGTGGGGCCAGAGGCTACTGCTGAGGGCTCCTGGGAATGAGTATCTAAGGAAGGTCAGGATTCCATCAGTGGCAGTTAATGGATACACACAAGTTAGGAGATTCTGAATTACAAATTGGCCTATTGTATGTATCTGTATGCTAGATATTATATATTATGAATTGGCCTGTTATATATGTATGCATATATACTATATATTATCATAGTTTTAAGCCCATATATTGGTCCATATTTTTGTAGTACTTGTGCTTTCCTCGTAATAGATGGCTTTGTATTTTTTATTTCTCTTTACATAATCTTACTTGATTTTAATTTCAAATTACGCAGTTATCCTTCAGGTAACATGTGGAGTACAAATTTAAAACTGTATGCATATTACTTTGTGTGTTTGCTGTGTGCTAGGGCTTATGATTTTACTGCTGTAAACCCACAGCAGTAATAATAATCCTACTCTTTGGCAGGGTGAGGAAGCCAGCTCTTTTGAGTATTGGATGAAATTCCTTCAAATAAAACATATAGCCAATGCGTGGCACCTAGTAGGTGGGCTTTACACGGCAGACTTATTATTTTTCCATTTAATACTCTCCATTTTCCTTTGTAGGGAACTGTGGGGATAAGAAAAGGCAAGCTTCAAGGAGTGAAGGGCTGACCCCAACCACACAGACAGAAGACCCTAAGAAAGAGTTGGGAATGCTTCCTGGCTTCAAAGCTTGTGTCCAAAACGTCTGTCCTCTAAGGGACCCTTGTGTCGTGTCATGGGTTGAACGCGAGGATTTTTGTGCTGTTCCCAGGGTCTCCCGAGAGCTCTCCGAGTACCGACCTGCTTGTGCTCGGTGTCCCCTGGCCCAAGGACCCCAGTGGAGTAGCAGGGATAGAGACGAGCCCCGTAGCCCAGCTCTGTCGGCCAGGAGTGGATTCGGGGAAGGGAGGCGAGGGCGGGGGCAAGTTGGCCCAGCGAAACCAACCCGGGGGAAGGGCAGGGTAGTGGCCACCGCACCTGCTCCCTCAACAGCCTCCCGGGAGGCTTCAGGAACGCGCATCTCTTTCCCTTGATGAACAACGCAGGCGGTTTGCTGAATTAACTCTTCCCACCCCAAATACAAAGGCTTTTTAGCCAGACTGGCGCAGACTGGGGGTTAAATCCCGCATTTCCCGGCACAGCGGAGCCCTCAGCTGTGTGGCCTCCGCGCTCCGATCGCGGGCCGTGCGCCCCGGGAAGCGCCGCCGAGGGTAGCTCCGCGGCCGGGCTGCGGCCCCTCCCGGAGAGCCTGCGTGCTGGGGCTCTCCAGCTTGGCGCCCGCCGGCCAGGAAAACTCGGGAGAAGCTGGAGCGGGCGGAGCTTCCCACCCGGCCACCTGTCCCGTCTGATTTCCTGAGCTGCCGGTCACCGCCGGCGGTCGGGGACCCGCGGTTCCCTGTGCGAAGGGATCATTTCCAGGTCGCGGCTGGATAGACCGCTTGCCGCTTTAAACAACTTTAAAAAATGCGGTTATGCTTGTGTCTTCATGAAAGCACATGGATGGAGTTATACGTATGCATTAAAAAGTACAGACAATTCTGCATGGATTGCCAAGATGCGCTTTCCGGGGGCGATGGAAACCGTTTAGTTTGAGACTCGTGATGACACACGTGAACTGAGTCGTCAAACTCATGGAAACCCCGCACGGTAGATCTGTACATTGTATCGTGTGTTAATTGGACATCAACGGAAACACCGGAACACAGATGGAAAGTACTGGGTACCACTGCCTGCACGCACGCACACAAGCCGCCGAGATGCGGCCGCAGATGAGCGTGTTCACAGCCATCAAGCCTCCTCCGCCGGGTGGATCGCTCAGGCCTCGCGCCGCCGGGAAAGCGGTGGAAAGGCAGTGACGTCGCTCGGGGCGGGGCCCGGAGTCCCGTGAAAAGTCGGTGGGACTCGAGCAGCGGCAGCTGCTGCCCGCACAGCCTCGCCATGAGCTGCCGCAACTGCTCGCAGCCGCAGGTCCTTGGCAGCTCCGAGCCGCTGTTCCTGCAGCCCCTCTGGGACCGCGTGAGGAGCTGGGAGGCCCTCCTGCTGTCGCCCTTCTTCCCGGTCATCTTCTCCATCTCCACCTACGTGGGCTTCTGCCTGCCCTTCGTGGCGCTGGACGTCCTGTGCTCCTGGGCGCCCGCGCTGCGGCGTTACAAGATCCACCCGGACTTCTCGCCGTCCGCGCGGCAGCTGCTGCCCTGCCTGTGGCGCACGCTCTACCAGCACGTGATGCTCGTGTTCCCCGTGACGCTGCTGCACTGGGCCCGCAGCCCGGCCGTCTTGCCCCACGAAGCCCCCGAGCTGCTCCTGCTGCTGCACCACGTCCTGCTCTGCCTGCTGCTCTTCGACGCGGAGTTCTTCGCGTGGCACCTGCTGCACCACAAGGTGCCCTGGCTGTACCGCACCTTTCACAGGGTGCACCACCGGAACCCGTCCTCGTTCGCGCTGGCCACGCAGTACATGAGCGTCTGGGAGCTGTTTTCCTTGGGCGTTTTCGACATGGCGAACGTCACGCTGCTTGGGTGCCACCCGCTCACCGCCCTGACCTTCCACGTGCTCAACATCTGGCTGTCCGTGGAGGACCACTCCGGCTACAACTTCCCTTGGTCCACTCACAGACTGGTGCCCTTCGGCTGGTACGGGGGTGTGGCGCACCACGACCTGCATCACTCCCACTTTAACTGCAACTTCGCCCCGTACTTCACACACTGGGACAAAATTCTGGGAACGCTGCGGCCTGCATCTGTCCCAGTGCAGTCATGTGGCTGCGGTGGGTGCCCCTAAGACTCGGGACTGCCTTTCATACTTGAATTAAGAGAAACACCTGAGCAATATACATATATATATATACATATATATATATATATACATATATATACATATATATATATATATATACATATATATATATATATACACATATATATATATATATATATATTTTAAGCAACTAACTTATTATCCATGAAAACCATAGATAAAACCTGATGTATTTTTGTAGTCTGACAAAGTAATTTACGTACGGTTTGTGTATCAATACAATTTTGTGTTCTTGGTATTCTTAGTCTAGCTCACTTCAACAGCCTTGAATCCTGGATGTGAAAAAGACTTTCATCGCAGGCATATTTAGAGTATCTCTAAAAGGACTTGTTTGTAGAATAAGGAATTTCCTATGCTTGAAAGTGTTCTAAAACCTGGCTAAAAGAACATATTTTTATGGATGACTCTAAAAACAGTTGAACATGTTTTTCTGCTGGACAGCAGCCAAGATTAGAGGCCTTTTTATATTTTTTATGGAATTGTATATTTATTTTGAAAGAAATGTTTTTCATGCTTTAAAAAAGAAAAAAAGAACATGTGTTGACTTGCATTTCACTGGCATTTTGACTGATTAAAACGGGAGGAGGGAGTGGGGATACCAAGTGTCCTTCTAAGCCTCCATCAGCCTTACCACGGAAGGAGAGGAATCTGGGTGTCGGGTATTCTGTCGGGCGTGGTTGGAGAGAAGGAGGCAGGCGGAGGGGGTCTGTTTGTTGTTGTGCTCTGGAAATTTCTTGGAGGAAAAATATGCTAATGTTGCTGATGCTTTCGGCTCATTTCTGCATAACAGGCAAATGATAGGATTACTCTGTAAAGTTTCATAGAGAGATTAACACTGGGCAATCATTTTATTATTTGTGAGAAAGGACTGATTAGGGGAGGAACAGATTGGAGGTGTGTCTTGCTTTGCAAGACTGGTAAATCAATTGCATACACTAGAGCGGCTGATAGATACAGAAGGCGATTCTGAGGAAGCCCCTGTTTCCATGAAGCCCTCCTTAGCTACTGCAAATGACCATCAAAACATTGCTTCTGAAATCTGGAATTTTTGTATATTCAGTTTTCTTAATTTAAACATACATGTAGCAGGTACAGCCCTTTCTAAAAGAAAGATAAAGGGAAATTTGGCCCTGGATCCCTGGCTTTTCATCTAGAAAAGGAGAAAGTGTCCCACATGTTCTTGTAGATGGCAGAAAATGTTCCTATTACTAACTACACACCCAGCATCCATCATGTACCCCAGCTAACTCCTGCCTATTCATTTTAATTTTGTTTTTGGAATATAGTTTATATAGTGTAAAGTTAAAAATCAAGACAATTGAGACAAAACCTAAAGAATGGCAGCTTTGTGTGTGATTCTTGGCTCGTTATATTCAACAAAATTGTCATGTTTAAAGGTAAAACATCCATCTAGAGACCTGGTCTCCACAGTCAGCCAAATGAGACTCCCAAGAAATATGGTTAGGCCCTCCAAATGTTTGGCAGAATGCGCCCAGAAGGTGGAGCCGCACAGACTGTTTTTCCATGTTCCCTTCAACGTGTGTGTTCCTTTAGCTTCTTGACTGAAGTTACGTCTTCCTCTGCCTGTAACAGGATCAGGCTGGGATTTAAAGATGACATTGATTTGTAAAAGTGAAATCCATGAAAAGGGGAAGTGAGATGTGAGAGGAAAATGCTACGTTGGCGGTGGTATATTATTATCATGATGCACGTGGCGCCGGGAGGAAGAAGAGAAGGATAAACAGGCAGATGTGGAATCTGTGGTGCAACTATTAGTTGTAAGCAGTGTAGGCACCCAAAAGTTGCCCTGTAAATCACGGATAATGACAATTTATCACAGCTTATCCTCAGAGAACTGTAAAAATATATCAAGTTGCATCATTATATAAGGGAATTTTAGATTTGGGGCAAATTGTACACATGGAAACTGTACAATTTGGATTTAGAAACACTTTCTCACGATCAAATGTCTTAATAGTTTTTAACGCCTTGGGAGGTAGAACTGGGGAAGTGGAGAGAAGATGAGAAAATTTTCAGATAACTTGAGAACCTATTAATAAAAACAGTAAAGAAAAAGTTCATATGTGCATGTACTTTCACACAATCTCTCACTTGCTCCTCACAACACCACCATAAGGGATGTGGAATAGTTATCATCCTCCACCTCCTCCTCCTCATCATCATCCTGTGTTATGGATGGAGGCTTGGTACCCACATAGGTTAAGTACCTTCTTCCAGGCTACAAAATATGAGGAGTGGGAGTCAGTTCTAGTAAACTTAGGTCTGGTAGTGTATACTGTGCCTCTCTTTTGATAACATAACTGCCAGAGAGCTGCAAACCCTGCAACACCAACAAATGGCCTCCCTCTGCTGTTCTCCTTTGTTACTACCCCTAAAACATTGTTACCCTGGCCCATGACTTCACTTCCACATGGCTGCCAAAGCCTCTGCCTGGGTAGAAGAGAAAGCCAGGAGAGGTAGATCGAGGCCAGTCTAAGCAGGACCTGGGAGAACAGGAGGCAGGTCAAGGACTGTGTTTTCTGCATCCTTCATTGCACCTGCATTACAAACCCAACTACTGCAGCCAGCTTACCTGGGTGGGAATCTGGATTCTGGGACATACTAGCTGAGTGACTTTGGACAAGTTACTTAACCTCTCTGTGCCTTAGCTTCCTTAACTGTAAAATGTGGGTGATCATAGATCCTCCCTTGAAGAGTTGTTGTGAGGGATTTTTAAGTTACTAGAAGCAAAGTGCTAGATGAATCTGAAATCTGACTGTAGTCGTGTTTGCTGTGACCGATGCTTCCCAATGTGAGTGCTAGAACTGCAGTTCAGAATGGTAAGCTTTTTGTTCACAATGGTTGTGCTCCTTCGTCTTCCAGTGAACCAAATAAAGCCAAGTTGTTGATTCTGCTTCCATCACAAGCTGCTTCTCCTAGCATCCTTTCAAGGCAAAAGTTTTGAAAAGAGACAGAAATCTATTTTGTTTGATTTTACTTCCTTACGTCTGAGTCATTCTACTCCCACTCCTCTGGAAACTTTTGCTCTGGGTTGCCTACTAATTTTCTAATTACCAAATCCAGTGATTTTCCCCCCCTTTGGTTTTCCATTTCCTTGGCTTTCATATTTTGAAGGAATTTGCTTTTGCAAACCAGCTCATCTTAGAATGTGGTTCTTGTGTGGCTTTAGTGAGGTTTCTCTCAACTCCTTTCCTTCTTCATTCTCCAGCTGTTTCTTCTCTCTTCAATGGCTCCTCTCTCACCACAGAGGAAGGCAAGCCTCAAGGTGCTTCTCATTTTACTAAAAAATACCTGTATTGCATATAATTAATATCTTTCCTACTATCTCCATATGTACTCTATACACAATGTGTGTACATGTGTATGTTCACATACACCATGTATGTGTGCATATGTACATAACATGTAAACATGCTATATATGCACACACTACAAACTATATATTATATGCTGTTATATGTATAATACATGTATTTATACACAATGTACATATACTGTATATATGCACATATGTATAAGCATACTACTGTACATGTGTATACACTATATGTACATACACCATATATGTAAACATGTATAAACCTGCTATATTTGTACTACATGTGTACACACACACTATACCTCCTTTTCTCTCTCTCTTCACATACATAAACACAAACACACAACTATTTTTGTCCTATCTGCGATTTATCTCTGCCTCTAGTACTATGCCTAGTTCTTAATAAACTTTGGTTCAGTGTTGCCTGAATCCTGGAAGAACTAGAAACACACCTTTGCCATTAATCAAAAGGATGAGTTCATGTCCTTTGCAGGGACATGGATGAAGCTGGAAACCATCGTTCTCAGCAAACTGACAACAAGAACAGAAAACCAAACACCACATGCTCTCACTCATAGTGGGTATTGAACAATGAGAGCACATGGACACAGGGAGGGGAACATCACTCACCGGGGCCTGTCTAGTGGTGGGGGGCTATAGGAGGGTTAGCAGGGGTGTGGGGGGCTGGGGAAGGGATAGCATTAGGAGAAATACCTAATGTAGATGACAGGGTGATGGATGCAGCAAACCACCATGGCCCATGTATACCTATGTAACAAACCTGCACGTTCTGCACATGTACCCCAGAACCTAAAGTATAATAATTAAAAAATCATGCATTTCTCATCCATTCCTTCTTGTTCTTATCCGTCTTCCATCACTAGTCAATCCCAGATTTCTAACTCAGGCCATGTTCACAACCCATAATCTCTGTTCTAGAGGAGGTCACAGTATACTGGGAAAGAGAGTTGGGCAAGCAAATGCATTTAATCTAATGTGGCTAGTGCTGTAATGGAAGATATTAACAGGTTGTTAAGGGAGTCCAAAAAGAGATGGGACATTTGACTAAATTACAAAGAATTTTTGTATCTTCACTAAGCAGGGTAAAGGGCATACCTTGCAGAAGAAACAGCAGTTGCAAAACTAGAGAGGAGTGAAAGGACTTGACATTCTCGAAACAAGTCAGGAAGTTCCGAGCATTGAATGAGCAAGGAAGAAATCTGTCCAACATTCGAGGCATATGTCCAACAAGGCAGTTAGGGCCTGGGATTGGGTCCCAGCAACAAGCATTTGTTGTCTTGCCTCTTCACAAAACATTGAAACTTTTTAGAACTGTTGGCTCACCTGCTCATGTCCCAGGGCTTTTCAGAAACTGTATGTAAAATTGCTTTGAAACAAATGTTAGCTTATTACTTTTTCTTGATTTATAATGAATAGATGGATAAATGCACTGAAACCTGGACTTGGGCAATTGAGAGAGTGGGGAGGGTGGCCCACAGATTTCAAGCAAGGGAGTGATGCTAGATCTTGTTCAAGAAGGTAACTGGCAGCAGCGAATAGTGGCAGTGATTCCAGGTAGGAGACTATTGCAAGTTCTGCCTGGATTCCAATCTTATGAACTGGTTCCACTTCTTATGAACTTTGTGATTTTGAACAAGTTTCTTATTGTCCCTTGGTGAGTATCAAGAATGCAGTTATTGGACACTACTTAGAAATTGCTGCAATCAATAGTCTTTGCTAATCATTTGCATAAACCCAACATAAATAGTTCTGCTGACTTGTAAAGCAACTTGAATGAAGTGTTCATTTCAAATTTTGCTGAGATCTACCCTGCCACATACTTTTGTGGGTAGGAAGTGTAAACATTGTTTTTATTCCTGTGAACTCTGAAAAGCTTTGTCTAAAAAATGTTTTAAAAAGTCTTCACACAATGGAATATGCCTCAGCAATAAACAGAAAAAGATGATTAATGCATGCAGCACTAAGGATGCATCCTAATTATGCTGAGTAAAAGAAGCCAGACAAAAAAGAGTATTTACTATATAGTTCAATTCATTAAAAACTCCAGAAAATACAAATGAATTCATTGGGACAGAAAGTAGATCAGTAGTTGTTTGGGGAAGGGAAGGGCAGCAAACATGAATTACCAAAGGAGTATGAGGAAACATTTAGTAATGAGGGATATGTTCGCTATCTTGATTATGGGGATGGTTTCACAGGTGTATACAAATGCCAACATTTATCAAATAGCATATGTTAAATATATGTAATTTATAGTACATCAGTCATACCAAATGATGATGGTGATAATCTAGGACCTCATGTTCTGAGTTTTGGCTTTGAAGCCAATTTATCATGAACACACACACATACACACACACAGAAAGAGAGAGAGAGAGAGAGAGAGAGGGAAAGAGAGAGAGAGAGACTATAATTCATCCTTTACTCATGATTTCTCCTGACCTACCAGAGAAAGTCTCTCAAGAGGAAGAAGTCGTGTCTAGGAGCCTGCAAAACTCAGACCCCTTTCTTTAAGAACTTCCTCAACACCCGCTATGCACACACACAAACACGGATTGGGCTCCTGTATCTATTGTTATACTATATGATCCCTACATCATGGCCACAGCTTTCTGTACCATAGTTGGAAATCTGATCCACATAGGAAGAATTAGGCTATTTCTCAGGAATTTAGGATATGTAAGCCAGCAGATCCAGGTGACCATTTTGGGGTTGCCATTCATACTGTGTGAATAATGATGCCAAGAAAGCCCATCTGTACATGGAATGAAAGGAAGAGGAACAGATTTTCAGGGAGGGGAAATAAGAGACACATAACCCTGGAAAGAGTGGAAGGGGAATGGGAGTTCTGGGAGCAGACCAGCGCCCTGGTGTCCGGAAGCTCTTTAGGCCCAGGTTCTAGGTCATAAACCTGCTACACTTTTTGCCTTTGGGTTCCATAACTTTCTAATAGATTCCTCTTCTTGGGCTGGTTAAATACCTTTCTGGTTCTTGTATGTAAAGAGGACATTGGTTGAAACCTGAGGGTTCCGTGGTGTCCTTTTGCCTTTAGATTGTAGGAGGAAGCCCCTCAGTGCAAACCAGTAGAGGAGGTTATGAGTGGTTGTCGTCAGTGGACAACGAATAGCCACATCCTAATTGACAGCCAGAGGCTGTAGTGCTCCACAGTCCAGGAAGGCAAACTGACTATGTGTGGTTGTTAGGGGTCAATGTGAAGAACAAAAGAGTGTCCTGACATTATTTAGTACAAGTCAACACCATCTTGACCTTCTATTACCCAAGGTGAGCAAGTGCTATTTTATAGCAATTCGAGTGCAGAGTTTATTCCAAATGTTTGTTAAAGGCATCTCAAGTCTCATAAAAAAGACTTTGAACCAAAGCCTACTTGGAAGCCCAAACTTTACCTGAATCCTATCCTTCCCATAGAGAGCATATCCTTATTTCCTAACAGACCTCTTACGGGTAACGGGTCCTACAGTGCCACATTGTGTTCCCCATGGGTTTGAGGTCCCAGCGGATGCTAGCAGCTTCCTAACACATAGCTTGACTTCCTCTGTTAGGCTAACTTTCCATTTGACATACCTTGATGCCTCTTGGTATTTTTCCTGTCTCTGTGTGTTTGTTTCCAGCTGTATCTCTTTTGCTGCCTTGTTCTTTTGTTTTGTTCTTTGGTTGACATTTATCAAATGCTTACTAGGTACAAGATTCTCTCAACTCATTTTACATCTAATAAGTCATTTAATTCCTGATAGCAACCCACGAATGACACAGAGACATTCAGAAACTCACCTCATATCTTTTAGCTAGTAAGTGGCAGAGCCGTGGGACATACCAGGCACACCCTTCCAGAACCTGCCCTTATCACTTGTCATCACTGGGCTCTGCCATCCCTCAGGAGCTGAGTTTTTCTTTGTCACATCTCCTTCTCATGATCTCATAGAAAAATAAGTCAAAGTGTGCTTAGAAGAGTTTTGTCTTTGAGGGCTTGTTCCTTTTTTCTGCAAGGAAAAGGTGAGTTGCTACAAGCACAGATTATATTTTCATAAAAAGAAGCTAGACTGTGTGAATCAACCCATTCAAAGGGATATGCCCATAGGCAGTTTTTTCCCATATAGCCCACTACTAGACTTGCTCATGGGGATGATTTGAGATTGGATGGGGGGACTAGTGTTCATTGATGAAAGAAAAAAGTCGACCGTAAATGAAAAAAGTTTGCAAAAAAACTTTTGTATACAGTGCAGGTATAACATACATTATTGTGGTGAGGTGGAGTGGAGACCTCCTGAAGGGCAATAAAGAGGGGTGGGAAAGGGACTGCCGAGATGGGTTTCAGACTGAGTCCTGGTAGCTGAGCAGCCAGCCAGCTGTGCATCCAGCCAGGAGCTATGGGCTGGTTGTCCAAGGTTAGGGCTTCTTTCTGGTTTGACCCTCCTAGTGCTGCTCTGGTCAAGGCCTTCTCTCTGATCATGTTACCAGCACAGAGCCCAGCACACCAGCCTACTCAGGACTAGTCTACGTTGCCTCCCTGGCCTAATGCTCAGGACTTCAATTCAACCAACACCTTAATGAGCACCTACAGTGTGATAATAAATAATCATGGTAACAGTGACAAGAATAATAATAATGGCTATTATATAACAATTGCTTACTATGGCTCAGGTGTTCTGCTAAATGTTTTGCATATATGATTTCTTTTTATCCTTAAAACAACCTATTTTCTTTTTCTTTTTTTTTTTTGAGATGGAGTCTTACTCTGTGGCCCAGGCTAGAGTGCATTGGCATTATCTTGGCTCACTGCAACCTCTGCCTCCCAGGATCAAGTGATTCTCATACCTCAGCCTCTCGAGTAGCTGGAATTAAAGACATAAAGCACCATGCCTGACTAATCTTTGCATTTTTAGTAGAGACAGTGTTTCACCATGTTGGCCAGGCTGGTCTTGAACTTTTGACCTCAGGTGATCCATCTGCCTCAGCCTCCCAAAGTGCTGGGATTATAGGTGTGGGCCACCACGCCCAGCCAAAAAAACTTATTTTCAAAGCTAATACTCTTCTTGGTTAAGTAATACCTTCATTAACTTATCTCAGAGATCCACCCCAGATGATAAACAAATACACAAACTGGGGTTGTGTGTGCCTTGTGCAGAGGCAGTTTGCCTGCAGGATGCCCTTAGGGCTTAAGAGCTTCCACTCCATCCCAAGTTCCAGCCTGCAGAATAAAGATAACTAAACTCTGACAGGTTGGGATATGGAAGTATGCAAATAAAGTATGTATGCAAATAATGACATTTTACCTCTTCCTTTCCAATCGGGATTCATTTTTCCCCTTTTTCTTACTTTCTTCCTCTGGCTAGAAGGCTAGAACCTCCAGTAAAAATGGAATAGAAGTAATGAGAAAGAATATCCTTGCTTTGTTCTTAATCTTAGAGAAAAAACACTGATTGTTTCATGGTTAAGTATGAAATTATCTCCAAATTATTTGTACATGCTCTTCATCAGATTGAAGAATTCCCTTTTATTCCTAGTTTTCTGAGAGTTTTTAATAAAAATGGATATAATGTTAAAAATAAAATTTTCTTATTATCGTTGAATGTGTATCTGAATGTGTATCTTTGAACATGAATGTATCTGTAGAATGTGCATTTATGTCACCTCCCTATACCTAACATAGATAAGTTGTGTCTTTTTTTTTCTCATCAGTTTAACTAGAGGTTTATCAATTTTATTGGTCTTCTCAAAGAAATTGCTTTTGCTTTACTTTATTTGTATTTTTATATTTTGCTTATTTCTATTTTCATTCATATTACTTCCTGTATTCAGCTTACTTTGAGTTGAATTTGCTCTTCTTTCTGTAGGTTCTTAAAAAATGAACTGGGTTGATGTGATGGGGAGGAACTGGGAGATGAGGGAGAGTTCCTGCCCAAGGGGTATAAGGGAAGTAGCTCTGCTACACACCAACAGCAACCAACCTGAGAATCAAATCAAGAACTTAACCCCTTTTACAATAGCTGCAAAAAATAAAATACTTAGGACTATATCTAACCAAGTAGGTGAAAGACCACTACAAGAAAAACTACAAAACACTACTGAAAGAAATCATATCATAGATGACACAAACAAATGGAAACACATCCCATGCTCATAGATGGGTAGAATCAATATTGTGAAAATGATCATACTGTCAAATGCAAGCTACAAATTCAATGTAATTCCCATCAAAATACCACTTCTTCACAGAACTAGGAAAAACAATCATAACATTTATATGGAAGCAAAAAAGATCCTGCATAGCCAAAGCAAGACTTAGCAAAAAGAACAAATCTGGAGACATCATATTACTCAACTTCAAACTATACTATAAGGCCATAGTCACCAAAGAGCATGGTACTGGTATAAAAACAGACACATAGACCAATTGAACAAAATAGAGAACCAAGAAATAAACCCAAATATTTACAGCCAACTGATCTTTGACAAAGCAAGCAAAAACATGAAGTGGGGAAAAGGACACCCTATTCAACAAATAGTGATGAGATAATTGCCAAGCCACATGTAGGAGAACGAAACTGTATCCTCATCTCTCACCTTAAAAAAAAAATCAACTCAAGATATATCAAGGACTTAAATCTGAGACCTGGAACTATAAACATTCTAGAAAATAACATCGGAAAAACCCTTTTAGATATTGGCTTAGGCAAAGATTTCATGACAAAGAACCCAAAACCAAATGCAATAAAAACAAAGATAAAAAGGTCAAATTTAATCAAACTAAAGAGCTTCTGCACAGCCAAATAAACAGTCAGCAGAGTCAACAGACAACCCTCAGAGTGGGAGAAAATCTTCATAATCTGTACACCAGACAAAGAACTAATATCCAGAATCCACAAGAAACTCAAACAAGTAAGTAAGAAAAAAACAAACAATCCCATCAAAAAGTGGGCTAAGGACATAAATAGATAATTCTCAAAAGAAGATATACAAATGGCCAACAAACATACGAAAACATGCTCAACAGCAGGAATGATCAGGGAATGCAAGTCAAAACCATAATGCAATGCCACCTTACTCCTGCAAGAATGGCCATAATCAAAAAAATCAAAAAATAATAGATGCTGGCATGGATGCTGTGAAAAGGAAAAACTTCTTTATTGCTTGCAGGAATAGAAACTAGACAACAAAGAACTAAAAGTAGAACTACCACTTGATCCAGCGACCCCACTGCTGGGTATCTACCCAGAGGACAAGAAGTCACACAGAAAAGATAGTTGCATATGCATGTTTATAGCAGCACAATAGCAATTGCAAAAATGTGGAACAAGCCCAAATGCCCATCAATCAACTAGTGGATAAAGAAACTGTTGTATGTACACGCGCGCGCGCACACACACACACACACACACATATAAATATGATGGAACACTACTCAGCCACAAAGAGGAATGAGTTAATGGCATTTGGAGCAACTTGGGTGGGACTGGAGACTATTATTCTATGTGAAGTAACTCAAAAATGGAAAACCCAGGGAGAAAACGTTCTCCCTTATAAGTGGATACTAAGTTATGAGGATGCAAAGGCACAAGAATGATACAATGGACTTTGGGGACTCGGGGGGGGGGGAAGGGTGGGAAAAGGTGAGGGATAAAAAACTACAATTGGGTTCAGGTGATGGGTGCACTAAAATCTCACAAATCACCAGTAAACAACTTACTAATGTAACCAAATACCACCTTTTCCCCCAAAATACCTATGGAAATAATTTTTTTAAAGTAATAAACCTGCAGGTCGTGGTGGCTCACGCCTGTAATCCCAGCACTTTAGGTGGCTGAGGCAAGTGGATTACTTGAGGTCAGGAGTTTGAGAGCAGGCTAGCCAACATGGTGAAATCCCGTCTCTACTAAAAATACAAGAATTAGCTGGGCGTGGTGGCAGACATCTGTAATCGAAGCTACTCAGGAAGCTGAGGCAGGAGAACTGCTTGAACCTGGGAGGTGGAGGTTGCAGTGAGCCAAGATCAGGCCATTGCACTCCATCCTGGGCAAAAGAACAAGACTCCATCTCAAAAAAAAAAAAAAAAAAGTAATAAACCCTGCAACATATAAAAAAGGTCTTCTATTTCTTTGCTGATCTTCCATCTAATTATTCTGTCCATTATTTAAAGTGGGGTTTTGAAGTTATTGTTAAGCTGTTTCTCCCTTCAATTCTCTCAGTTTTTGGTTCACACATTTGGGGCTCTGTGCTAGGTGCATATGTGTGTTGAATAGCTATATCTTCTTGATGAATTGAATATTTTATCACAATACAATCGTATTTATCTCTCATAAAAATATTTATCGATATATATATATATTTGAGACAGCTTCTTCTCCAAAGCTTTCAAGTCTTTCCTCCCCACGTTTTGGTTAGTTTATTGCTTGCCTGATCGCTATCTATTGCCCAAGCAGCAGCACTGGGTGAGTTTGAGTTAGGTTAAATAAAGGCAAAAGTCTTTTGGGTTTATCTTCCAGGGAGACACCAAAATGGTCACAATGAATGACCACAGTTCTTTGAAAATGAAGTCTATTCTGCCCCTGCCAGTACCAGTGCCTATAATGGGAATGCAGAATGTTATCTTTAAGGCAACTGTTAAGATAGGAAGTGGGGCATGAAGCCAGGATAAATTAAAATGACAAAAAGCTCTCTGTTTTTATTGAGGGTCAGCCAATTTTTATTCATTAAGCATTTTCCTGGTTCTTTCAAGCTTTTGCTTAGTTTCCAAAGTTACAGAAAATGTTGATTCTGAATGTTTGTGCCTTCTCCAAAAAAATTTATATTTTGGAGCCCTAAATAGTAAAGCCCTAACCCCCAATGTGATGATATTTGGAGGTGGAGCCTTTGGGAGATTCCCATAATTTTTTGGTTACCTTTAAGAAGGGATACTTTTTCAAGTTTCTTACCCTCTATTTCAACTCCTACTTTGTATGTTTTGAATAATTTAACATTTATGAAGGCTCTTTGTGGTCAAGAATATGATCTATCTCGGAAAATGTTTCACGTGTGCTTATATGAGTCAGCTTGGGCTGCTGTAACAAAATACTATAGACTGGCTGGCTTAAACAATAGACATTCATTTCTCATAGTTCTGGAGGCTATGAGGTGCTGGCCAGTTCAGTTTCTGGGGAGAGTCCCCTTCCTGGCTTGAAGACAACCACCTTCTCACGTGATGCTGAGAGGGCAAGTGATGGTCTTTCTTCCCCTTCTTATAAAAATACAAATTCCATCATGGGAGCCCCACTCTCATGACCTCATCTAAACTTAATTAACTTCCAAAGTCTCCACCTCCAAATAGCATCACATTGAGGGTTAAGGTTTCAATATTTAGGCTCCAAAATATAATTTTTTTTTTTTTTGGAGAGGGCACAAACATTCAGCCTATAACAATAATGAAAAGAATGTGTATTCTCTTCTTGGATGGAGTGTTCTGTAGTTGTTAAGTATATCAAGTTGATTGAAGTGTATTCCATGTTTCTTATATCCATATTTTCTTTCTACTTGTTCTATCAATTATTGAAAGTGGGTTTTGGAAATCTCTGATTATAACTGTACATGTTTCTACTTCTTTTTGCTTTATCAGTTTTTGCTTCATTGATTTTGAACTCTGTGAGGTGTATCTTTATATGAGGTATACAAAAATTTAGGATCATAATGCACTCCTGATTTACCAGGCAACTACTATGTGACATTCTTCCGCTTTTTACACATAAACTCCTTCACTGTTAAAAGCTTATTCAGTAAATGCCATCTTATTTTTAAAGAGGAGAAAAAAACGGAAGCACAAAGTGGTGAAGAATCTCGCACAAAGTTTTATATAGCAGAATAAAAACCCAAGCATGAGGCTGCAGTGCTCTCAATTTTAACTAGTATGTCATTTTAGGTGTAGAGGGGGGATTTGAACTTAGAGTAAGGATAGGATGAGGAAAATGATTAAATAGCAAGTTCCCTTGGAAACTGAGCCTTTGTTGTAGTAATTGTTGAACTGGTTCAAATCACAGCATATCAATTATTAGATAAAAGCACAAAACATATTTTCTTCCAAGATAAAAGTAATTTAGCTTGGGGCCATCATTTAAATTTCACATTTCTCCTGTCTTGGTAGGTATGTGTGGTCTTAGAGCTGATCTCTTTTCCTGTCCCTGGGTTATACAAAAGCAGTCCCAAGGTGGCTGATGAGAAGAAAGGATACTCTTAGAAATATTTTAGTGAGTCCCATAAAACCCATTGCCAAGGAAGCTCAGTAGTCAACTTCAGTTGGCCAATAGAGCTTTTTTCAAACTCCTTCCCCAACCCCCTCTGTTTCTTGCTGAATCACTTAGAGATAGGACACTGGACTTCTGATGAAAAGAAAGGATTTGAGTTTTAGCTTTTTCACCTACTAACTTTGTGACTATGAAAAAGCGACTTAACTAATCTGTACAATCAATCTACTATAGTACCTACAAAAAAGTTTATTTTGGTGGTAATACATAAAGCACTACTTAAATGTGGGACATTTTCCTTATTCTTATTTTTCTTCTTTTAAATAAAGGATGCTTGCTTTCTCCAGTATCTGCTTGGCAGCCTGTAAGTCATTATAAATAAATATTATTTAATAAGTTCCTTCCATTTACCAGGCACTTTTATCTACATCATCTCATTTAGCCTCATTAACCCAGAAACTTCATAAGATCTTTTTCACAATTGCCAGAGGAGGAAACTGAGGATCAGAAAGATTACATGACTTACCCATAACCACCCAGAGTGTATGTGGAGAACCAGGATACAAATTCAGTTTGTAAGTAAAACTTGTATTTCCCACCCATTCTCTTCTCTCCCCTTTCTCCACTAATATGATCTCTAGGTCAGCTATGTACAGCCTTGCAGGTTGTACGATGAACAACTCCAGAAGTGTCATTTTTATAGGCGGTAATGTAAATGGCGCCTCCTAGAGGTGTGGATTACTCAATTTGCAGAGCTGTATGACAAGACCCTGGAGCCTGTAATGTGTTTTGTTCAGAGTCAAAAAGATTTTACAGACAACCATATTCTCACCCCAGCCTTCCTCTTTCAATCATTCTGGAGTTGCTCTCAATGCTTTTACAAGTCTGAGTAAATGACCTAAAGGAATCTGATCACATCACCTCTAACCACATGGTGGGAATTTCTCAATGGTGTGGTAATTCGTATGCCTGCATTTGTTCCATTGTTTGAGTATTTGCTTTCCACATGCTTCTACCTGCCTGCCAGCTTTCAAAAGTTGCTGTGAAAGAAGTTGGCTGGATTTGGCAGGAAGAGGACCGAACAGGCAAAAAGTGAACTGCTGTCTTTGAGTTTGTCTTGACAGATTACCTTAATATTTAAACCATTAAAAGTCTTAGAGGCATTGTTCCAAGAAAGAAGCCCTTTCATGTCTTATATTCCAGAAAATGCACATTAGCACTACTCTGTGCTTTTGGCTGTAAGATATGACTTCATCCATATATAGGAGGAAGTATGAATTAAGGGATAAATTAGAGAACATGAATACTTTTCAATTAGCCATATTTCTTTCTTCTCTAGGACAGCTCCCTAAATGCTGTGGTATAGAAGCCTTTCCTGCCAGCTAGGTTTTAATAAAGATGTTTGCACTCAAGGGAGTGGAGGCAGTAGAAACATTTTTGATGCAACTGAGTAGAGTCTAGGGTCTGGGTTGGGCCCAGTTAATTATTTTATTTAGTTATCTCAGCAGTAGTTACAAAAATACTTTGTTTCCCTTATCTTTATAAAGAGTATTATAGAATGCTTTCTCAGTCGGGAACGTTTATATATATTACAACCTTGTGAGGTTGGATTGTTAGATAATTTTTCATCTAGCAAATGAGCAATCTAGAGCCTGAAACTAGAGAAGTCAAACAAGATGTCCAAGTTCACAAAACATTTTTACTTTCTCTCCAGGATCCCGGTAGCAACTGCTGTATCCATTTGGAGGTCATGGAGAGTTAAAACCTTTGCTTTCTCTAGTCCTAAACCCAAAGATGGATAACATTGAAAACCTCTCCTAATTATTATAGTGATTCTAGACTAATTAGAGTTCAGTGATCATTCCAGTAGAGTAAATCCATAACAGTGTAAGCAGCCTTATCCAGAAACAGCCCTTTCTATAACAACAGCCCTTTATCTCAACAGCAAGTGCCAACATAAACAGTAAGTGGGAAGAACTTCAATAATTGTTTATTAAGAATTGCTTCAACAAGGACTACATCTAGACCAAGCAGATATTCACACCCCAGTGTAAACATGGGGTGTTTACATTGGGATGTAAAAAGAAGTGTGATAGGAGGCCAACGCAAAGTTTACACTGGCCTTGTATTGGCTTATGGAGTTACAGGTAGCTAGAGTGCAAACAGCCCAGCCTATTGATTGTCATGCAGCCAGAAGATGATGTTATTTTCATCCATTGAGATTTGGAAATAACTATTATCTCCAGGAGACCTGTGTTCACAACCCCGATTGGTCTCCTCTACTACTTCTGTCTTAAAATGTGGTCTCCTAGGAAGCGCAGAGTCTTCTGTGTCTAAATATGTAGGTTGATAGAACCATGCATATTTATACGTGATTCACTGATGCTAAAGAGGTTTTTGTTCTTTTTCGGCATCTAAGTTCCTGTGAACAATTGAACAAACTTGAAGCAAGGCTCTTGATGTGAAAGGCAAACATTATTTTGGAAAATGGAGGTTGGTGCTAATTCACAGTTCAATGCAGAGTTAAGCAAAGAGATTGGCCTAGACCAAGAAAAACTAGAGCAGGTTAGAATGAGAGTTAATTCAGGACATGGGAAAATTAACATTGGTAGCTTCAAATATCCCTGTGTGGCTTGACATGGTTCCAAAAACTTCTTCCAAGTGAGCTATCAGGGCAGTATTTTCTCTGAAAGTTAAGATTTCTATTGCCTCCAGCTCACTTGAGGGCAAATACCTGTAGAAAGCTTAGCTGGTGAGAGGCCAGGCATGGTGGCTCACACCTGTAATCCTAGCACTTTGGGAGGCTGAGGCAGGTGAATCATTTGAGGTCAGGGGTTTGAGACCAACCTGGCCAACATGCTGAAACCCTGTCTCTACTAAAAATTCAAAAAAATTAGCTAGATGTGGTGGTGGGTGCCTGTAATCCCAGCTACTGGGAGGCTGAGGCAGGAGAATCACTCGAACCCAGGTGGTGGAGGTTTCAGTGAACCAAGATCACACCACTGCACTCCAGCCTGGGCAACCGAGTGAGACTGTCTCAAAAGAAAGAAAGAAAAGCAAGCAAGCAAGCAAGCAAGCAAGCTTAGCTGATAGGGAAAGAGGTTTTGTAAGTAAGCACCAATTTGAGGCATATTTCTTCTGATTTGCCAGAAACACTGAAAGAAGGCAAGAAGGGGAGAGTTGAATATAGAGTTGGAAACTCTTTGTTGGAGATAAATATTTTAAAATATGTCAGTTCTACACTGTTGTTTTATAAACTTTCTATCTTATCTTAACTGAAAGCTTGTGTGGAAATGTAATAAAAATAGAGAACACTGGAGCTGTTATGGTTGGATGGGAAGTAGTTGTACAGAGCCTACTTGACTTGCCACCCATGCATCCCCAGGGGAACAATGAGGCACCTCAGAACTCTAGGGAACACAGTGGAAAACCAGTGGACTAGGGGAATTCTAGAATTTCTTTGTCTGAAATAAGGTGTTTGTTCTCCAGTCATTGCTAGGGGAGACCAGGAAAAAAAATTAGATTCTAACTCTTTGATGGGAAACATCCAATTTCATTAATCTCTATGCTGTTGTTGATAAGCACACGATCCAGGTCTCGTCAGGGGATGATTAATAGTTGTTGAATAAATAATTCATCTTTAAAACGATGCATTTGAGTGATCAAAGGTATCTAGAACCAAGGGAGCACTGAAAGTGAGTACATTAAGGAGAAAGAATGTGGGTCTGATGTTGCCTCGAGAGCCTCATGATTTCCTACCTATTTGGTCTTAATGAAGAATGAAGCACATAACATTAATGCATCTTCCAGCTCAACACAGCTTTACAGTAACAAATTATCAAGCCTAGCTCATATTGTATCCTAGAAGTCAGGCTAAAAGAATCCGTCAAACTATGATTCGCAAATTTTAGAATGCATAAGAATCACCAGGGAAAACTGCAAAAACGAAAACAAAACCAAAAGAGCACACACATAATAAGATTCACAGTCTGTAACCCCAGAGATTCTGATTCAGTAGGTCTAGCGTAAGGACCAAGAGTTCTTATGTAAGTGGTTCATGGGCCACAATTTGAGAAACCCTGACAGCTCTGGATGAAAAGTGCAGCAGATGAAAAGTAACCGCTTGTTCTTTGAAGTGACAACTGTACTTCCAGATTCTGCGAATTCTCAGCAAACCAAAAACCCCACTAATGAGGGCAGCCCTAGACGCACCCCCAGCCCTCTATAGGTTCTCAGAATGGTAGCTTCTGCTTTGCAGGTTCCCAGCTCACATGCTGCGGTAGGCTTTGCAGGGATGGAGGCCTGGGAAGGTGACTCCAATTGAAGCTGAAGCCTAGAGTTGACACATTCCTTACCAAAGCTTGGAACAGGCTCCAAAAATATCAAGTAGTAGTCAGAATGAAGTCAAAATAGTGCGGAAAGAGTGACGGAGCAACTTTCTCTGTAACTACATTCTTACAGAGAAAGTCACTTTACTAGCAGAGTCTATTCAAGTCCATTGGTAGGACAGCATGGCAAAATGAAATTCCTTTGTTTTTATAGTATTTTCTGGTTACTAAATATTATGACTGTAAAGGCATACATGGTAAAAACAACCGTTATTTGTATACAATGTGTTAACAAAGGACTATTTTAATCAGTCTACAAAGAAGCCTTGAAACAAGAGGCAAGGGCAGATTTGACTTTGGAGTATCAAGTGTATTTTTAAAAAAATAAGTATCATTTAAATGGCTTTGGTTCTACGGTCAGTTCCAATGTCGAAAAGCTTTTTAATACTTGGGAAAATGGTTAAAGTACCATATAGCAGACAAAAGCCTCTGAAGGTAGTTTCAAGAGAGAGAGATCTCTCTCCCAGAATATTCTGAGTAACAGTGGCGTCAGCATAGGAGGTGTAAATCAGTCCCGTCAGGTGTCATTGAAATGGATCTGTTACGGTATGCTTGTTTGAACAAAATAGGGAATAATCAGTCTTTGATAGCCAAAATATTTGTAGATTATTGCTGACGTCTATTATCTCATCTATCCCTCAATACTGTCAGCTTGTCCTCAGAAATAGCTGCATGTGAAACTGGCACATAGGTTGTAGCAGCTTGCAGCAGTACTCTTTGCAGACAGTCGGGGGGGGGGGTGTGGTGTGTGTGCACACGCTGATAAGTACTGACTAATTCTTGCCATTTTGGAAATGCTGACTGGACTGTCATCCTGCAGCTGAATATGAGTCTCCTGATCTGATAAAAAGCATCTAAGGAATAGGCTAATAGCTCTGTGGGAACAGGAAAATGGCAGAGAAAAGTCACAGGACAAGTTCTTTCTAAATAATTCTTGGTATTTGTTTGAAATTCGGCCTTGACCGACATCTGTTTTCCAATTCTTATAATATGCTACAGATGAACAGTACTTTGAGCAAATCATTACATTAAGGAGTCACTGGGAAACCAATAATTTTTCTCATCAAAGCATTGCATTTTATACTTTTCCCATTAAAATTACACTCAAATGTCTACAACATTTGTAGATACTTAAAAAAGGATAGAGTTGTAATATAGTCTAAAAAATTTGAAAAGAGGTGGCCTCCAGATGATAAAGTTATAATGGTTTCTTTATATGTTCTTTTCTTACATTTCCATTTTTGCAAAAAACAGCATGTATTACTTATATAAGAGAAATATAAATGTCATATAAAAATTTAATAATAACTGCTAATAATTGTCAACTTTATTTGTGCCAAGTTCTGTGCCCAGTACTTACCCATTGTCTATTTTTTGTCCCCCAAAGACCTTGTGAGAATAGAACTTGGATTATCCACATTAAGCAATTAAAGAACAGGCTTATCAATTTTTTAGTTCAGTGACTTACCTAAGATTGAATATGTGAAACATATGGCAGAGCCATGATTTAAACTGTGAGACAAACTAACAAACCTAAGAAACCATGTTTGTTCATTTCTGCTCTCCAGCATAATTTCACCAAGACCCTGACTCTATGAGCAGCTCTATGTAAGAATGCTCTGAAGACAAAACAAGATAGAGCATGTGGTCCCTCACGTCTCCTTCCCAAGTCACTACATCCTTAAAGATTTGTAACCATAGTCCTTGCCCTTCCCTACACATTTATAGCAAATATTATTGATTCATTAATATTAAACATGGCCAAAAGCACTATAACTCATGCCTGAAGTAAGCTTTTTTAATACATGTATTTTCTCTGTAAGGCACAGCATAGCCTCCTTGTGTTTAGGAACCCTAGACAGCAGTTCAGCATTATGATTGGGGCCATTTTAAACAGCAAAATCACCAACAAAAACCACAAAAGTGTGAAAAACGTGGCACTAAATAGACCATAGAAAGGACATGTGTTTACAGAAAGAGAGCTAATGCAAGAAGATAGAACGTTGCCTTGTTTGACCTCAGCTGGGAATGTCCCCGATGAGTAACTCAAACATTTTGCCACTCTGAGCATGTCCACAAATAACAATAAAAGTGTCATAATTATTGATTTTGGAGGTTACATATACATTTTAGCAAGTAGGAGTCTGAGAAGAATGAGGATGACTGATTTCAATATTTTAATATCCAGTAAAGCCGTACTTGTATGCGGAGCTAAAGATCAGCAATGGTAGAGGATTCCATGGCCTCGGACAGCATAGCTGTGCTCTGTGAGGCTGACCTTCTCCTTCAGACCTTAGAACACCATCTATACATCTAGTCTGGCAAATTACTCCTTCCTTTTCCCCATTTAAACTCCTCCTAAAAGCCTGTCAAAAATTCAACTTCCTCCATAAGGTCACCCTTGATAATTTATATTAGCTCCTGAACCCCCACCCTAAATACCACTCTTTAACGATAGCTTAGTACTGGAACTCTTTCTTCTGCATCTTCTCAAGGGTTACTCAATAGAGTTAATTTTTGGGGACCATGGGCTCTCCTCTCATGCCTTCCTTACCCCCACGAAAATGCACCTGTCTTCCACAGGGTTCAGTAAAATCAATTTTTAGGCAGCCAAAGAGTGCAAATCTTTCATGGGCTGCTGAGTTAAAAATTATGCTCATAGATAAAGGCTTCATTGAGTTATTTAGCATAAAACTGTAACCTATAAATCTCTCTCTTAACAGACCTAATTGAATTCTACTACAGACTTCATAGTTCCTTAAGCTCTGAAGTTTGATTCGGATGCTTACATTGACATCTCTAACCCAGTTCAAAACCACTTTTCTCTCTAACTTGGCTGTAAACCTCATTGTGGGGGAAGGACCATGTGTGCCATGTTTACCATGGAATCTCCAGTGAATTATACAAAATAAATGAATGTAGTCACTTAAATTCCAGTGTAAAGATTCTGTTCTCTTGTTGTTCTGATCCTGGTTAAGCAAATCTGAGTCTGCCTTTTTTGACACAGTGGTTACTCCCCACACTTTGAGTCTTCTCAACTCAACCTGCCTTGAGATTTTTATTACTCCCTGCCTGCTCCTTGTCATAGCACTTAATATTAACGTTTTGTGTTATTGTGATTTGTGTTCACTTAGCATCTCCTCGTCAGTGCTATTAACACCTCAAAGGCAGGAATAGTGTTTCAGTGGCCTTCTGCTCCCACGAGGTGACGGGGGGATGTAGGCAGCAAACTACATTGCCATGTATGTACTTATGCAATAATCCTGCATGATCTGCACATGTACCCCAGAACCTAAAGTATAATAAAAAAAAAAAAAAAGAAAATTAACCATTTTGCATTTTCTTAGAATACTACTAATTTTGGCCAGATTGGCAAATTTACTTGCACAAAGTTTAGCAAAATAGTCTCTTATGATTGTTTTAATTTATTGTTTCTGAGTTTATTTTCTTTCTCTTATTTCATATTTTGTCTATGAAATATGAAATTTGTCTATTAAACACCCCTTTTCCCCATGCCCTTCCTTTTTGTGGATTAGATTTGTTGGTTTATTTATTTTTTTCTATTTTCCTAAAATAACTAGCTTATATGTTTATTATTTCTATCTTTAAAAAATTTTCTAATTTATAGATTTCTGGGTTTATCTTTATGAATTCACCCTGCTTTCCTTTGATTTATTATGTTGTTTTTTTTCTAAACGTTTATGGTAGAGGCTTTATTTGATTTGATTTTTTACTATTTTTGTGTTTTTGGAAATTTGAGGGTTTTGACAATAGTCTATTTTGTGGCTATTTTAAGAATTCTTGAAAATAAAGAATGTTTTCTAATTTTTAGAATGTATGTATATACAATCAACATTATTGGTTGTTATTTAGATCTTGTATATGTTTTCTTACTTTTTAGGTCTTGTATATGTTTCCACTTATTTTTCATAATAAGTGAGAGATGAATTGTTTCTCAAATTCCTGTATCTTATCATATTTCCTATATCTTTGATTTATGAATATTCTTACAATATTATTTTACCTACAGATATATGTAATTATTTTATATTAATTATGGACTACATGGACTATTCTTTGTGTGTCTCTTTTAGTATTTTTCAACCTGAATTTCACCAGGTTTGATATTAAAATACTGACCTCTACTTTCTTTTCATTTACAGTTCCTTGGTATTACTTTGTTCATATATTTATTTTCAGTCTTTCCAATTAGCTTTGTTTTAGGTGTGACTTCTATTTAGCTTACCTGTGCTTTGTGTTCCACTCTGAAATCCTTTTCTTTTAATTGATGTGTTAAAAACAGTTATATTTAATGTTTTACAAATATATTGGATCTTAATCTTGCCATATTACTTTACATCATGTCTCTGTTTTTATGATTTCTTTTAAAATTGTTGACTATTTTGTCCTTTCTTGTTTTTAGTTCTTTTAATAGTTAAGAAGAGTTGAATTTTTGTTTAGTGATTAGCCATTTACATAGTAATTTTAGAGCTCTCTTTCCTTAGACATTATGTATTAGTTCCCATCATGTTATTTTAGTCAAAATTATTTTTCTTAGTGTTTTTGTTAATAATGTTAATATGTTACCACATCTATGACTGATTTTGTCAGCTTTAAATATCTCTGACTTTCAAGTTTTATAGATGAGGCAATCAGCGAATTTACTTATGTGTTCCCTTCTTTCCCCTTCATTCCTGATTTTTTGTAGTTTCTTCATTTCTACATTGTCAGAGTCTAGAAAATTTATATTCCATTATTGTCAGGGTCTAGAAAACTTACATTGCACCTACTACATTTGTTGTATTTTTAGTTCTATAGTAAAATATATTCATTATCACCAATCTTTTTTCCTATAGCTTACTCAGTCATCCCATATTCAGATAAAATTTATCCTTCTGTGGTTTTCTCAAGAAGGACTCACTAGAAAACTGCTTTCTGAGTTTTCCCACATTAAAATAGATTGCTCTACAGGTTTTATACTTGAAAGGAAAGTTTGAATGGATATAAAATCCTTGGTTCACATTTTCTCAAATATCTTCTGGTATTGCTGTACATTTTTTTGGAAATTGCATGTAGCTATGGACAAATCTGAGGTCAACCTGATTTTCCGCCGCTTAGTAATTTGGTCTTCCTGCCTGGCTGTCCAAATGATTTTTTTAAAATCTTTGAAGTGCATAACTTTATTAGGATATGTCTTTATGTCCAAATAAATTCTGGGTCATTTTCCAGAGTACATTATACTCTTCTATTATGAAGATTTGTTACTTCATTTATTTTAACAATTTAATCAATCATAAATTTTATAATCTATCTTTGTAAATGTTTCACACTTTCATTGTTTCTGTCTTCTTTGAATTTCCTTTACCTATTTCTATATTGGTTTATCCTTCAACTTTTGTTGAAAACAAGATACAGCTTTTGCCTTTCAAAATGACCTCTTCTCTTTTAGAAAATTTATTTGCTGGCACATTCTAAGATCTGCTACTCCTAGTTCTCTTATAATTCTTTATGCTTCCTCTTGAGTGACTTCTACCCAATCTTACCTACATTTTGATATTCTGCCCATTGTGGAGTTTTTGCACATCTCTTTCCTAGTTTTACTGAAAATATACTTTTGTTATAGTCACTGTTCTCCTCCTCTTCCTTCTCCTCCTCCTTGTTTTCCTCTTCCTCTACATGATTTCAAGAATGAAAAAAATGCTGACTCATAAAACAATTTCTATGCAGCAAGGTTGTGTTAATGTAAAAATAAATTACGTATGTAGAGTTACCTTTTTAAAATGCCAACTATGGTTTTACTTTTCATATTTTAATCTTCTTAGAGACACTTGTTAATAATTGTGTCTCTTATACTGCGGCCTCTAACATCACAAATTTCTCTTTTCTTTGCCCTTCTAAACCCCCTTTCCTCTCCTATCCTCTGTCTACAAATACCATGGTAGAAACAGTACATGGCTACCATTATTGTTTGGCCCCCAACACTCATTCATTCCTAAATCCCTTTTGTTTATTGTATATTTCTTGCTAAGAGGTTAAAAAAAATCTAAATGCTTCTTTCGCTCTCTCTCAATAGATGCAAATTATTTTTACAATGAGCTTATCATAGCAGTAGATGGGAACTCTCTGATCTTTCTGCAGTTGTTTCAATTTAAATAAAAATCTGAAGAAAATATGTAACCCATGTATGATTTCAATTTGCTTTACTCTTCTGATCCTTGTTTTTGTTGGCAAATAATAAGCATTCTTCCTCTTCTTATAGACTATTTATAAGCTATAATATGAGAATATGAATCATCAAGATAGTCCTGAAGACGAACTGCGATGTAGGAGTGAATGATGTTAAACACACACACACTGCACCCTGCCTCTATCTTTTGACTTCCAGAGACTACCCTCTACTCATATGGGCACCTTCTTCTTAATGCAACCATTCTCTGCATTTCATCACCATGAGGAGATGGGGAAGACTCAGATATTAGAAACAGAATATTGACTTTGCTATGTACAAGATGTGTGACCTTATTCAAGTTTACTTGTCCTCTCCAAACATCAATAATACTAAATTCCTAGGGTGGATTTAAGCATTAAAGAGACAATGTCTTTAAACAGTCTGGCACTTAAGTGCTACCCAAAGGTTTGTTTCACATAGAGTATACAGTAAGCTGGCAGTGGATGGAAATAGAATAGAGAAAAGATAGTCCACAGAGGAATCGGGTAATTTCTGATTACCGATTGTAATATTGACTCAGATGTCTGGTAATATTGACTCAGATGTCTGGTAGAGGTGCTTCCTTGTGCTCTGATGATCCTTCTGAGAACATGGAAGGATCACAGCTGCCTCTTTGTCTGTGCCCCAGAATGAACACAGATGGAAGAGATTTGAACCAAATGAAAGCTTGAAGCCAAGCCTAGTCAAAGTACAGCTTGAAGCAGAACTGCCCAGTCAAGCTTATTCAAAATTAGCCCATGTATAGATGACCATATTTGATGACCTGCAGACTCATGTGCTTGAGAATAAGTGTTTGTTGTTTTAAGCCCCTAAGTTTTGGGTGGTTTGCAACTAAGAAATCTTAAAGGAAACAGTCACTGAATTAAATGGCATCCAAAAAGGACATGACCTTGGGCATAAAGGAGAATCAGAACTAAACTCTCTCTCCCTCCTCCATTTTAGGAGACTTAGAGAAAGCTCTTATGGTAGATGCAGAAAATAAAGAAAAAGAGCAGGAAAGACACCCCTGGGAATTTGTGGTTGCAAACTGGCTTTCATGTGGATTTGCTTCTTGGGTTCACACCACCCATATCTGCCAGGGAACATTGAGCAATGAACTTAACCTGAGGTTGTCACCAGCTGCAAACACGAGAGATGTCTGGCAGAAGCAAAGGTAAGGACTTTTTGAAAGAGGATATAATCTACGTTAGGCCTCAGGGATCACTCACAAATAATTTTTTTTCAAGAGCAATGACTAGCATGCAGGTAAATTTAACAGGTATACAAGGAGAAAAGGCTGCTTGGCTACTAAGAAACTGAAACAACAGACATAGGGAAAGACTCTTACTCACCTCAGGCATTGGCATTTTAGAGGCAGATTGAAAAAAAATATGTTTACTAGGTTTAAATAATTCATTGGGTTTGGAAATATCTGCAAATAACAGGCCACTAGAAAAACCACAGAGCAAATTTGGGGAAAAAGTCGACATGGTTAACAAAAAAACTAAAAACTTAGGATATGCACAGATTGAATATTACAGAATAGAGAATTAGTAAATTAGAAGATAGAGAAGAAGAAATTATCTGGATTATGGCACAAAGTGACAAAATGTTGAAAAATATAGGAAAGAGTAAGAATATGGAAAATACTTTAAGAATTACTAATAGATACAGTACAGAACATGTACAGAAGTACTAACACATGTTTGGTTGCTGAAAAAATAAGGCAAAGGCAAATTTTCAAAGATGATAGCTGAAAATTTTCCAGAGCTGTTGGCACCCAACCATTCATAGGCCCATGCGAGCAAGATAAAATTTTTTAAAATCTACATTTAGACATCATACATTTAGAGAAACCCAAAAGCCAGGAGAAAAGTTTTGAAAGAATCCAGAGAAAAGACACCTTACCTTCAAAGCAATGACCATTAGAATGATTGCTGACCCAATGAAAACAAAAGTGGAAGGTAGAAACCAGTGGAATGCTATCTGTTGATTAAGAAATAACTACCAACCTAGAATTTTTAGCTCAGTTAAAATATATTTTAACAATAAAGATAAGGTAAAGGAATTTTCAGAGAAATTATATATGAGAAATTTAGTAATCAATAGATCACTGAGTTTCCAGGTTTCTGGCCTGCCTTATGTACTTAGGACTTGCCAACATCCACAACTGCACAAACCAATTCCTTAAAATACATCTCCATAAAGACATATTTTCCTCTTAGTTCTGATTCTCTGGGGAACGCTGAAAGATATAGAGGTCATACTACATCTTTTCTTGACAGTGACAATGGTTTTTAAATGAAAGTCATTCAGATAAGTTATCAGATATTGATTTACCAGGGATGAGAAGAAGCAGGTGGTAGCTGATGCTTCATTAGACATGCCTCATGAAACAGAGGCACAGTATAATAGCTTCCTTTGGAGCAAAGCTCAAAACCAAATTCACCCAAGGTACATTGACACTTAGATGAGTAGCAGTGAGGTACTAAAATGCTTTTTCCCAGGTTACTTACTATTTTTTTTTTTGCCATAGCTAAGTACATAACCCTTGAAGCATAGCTAGCATCCCTTGATGCCCTGCAAATCTTCAAACTTATTCATTAATTCCTACATTAATTTATTCATTCATGAATGACCTATTGAATAGGGCAGGGACTCTCTTTGTCCTGTTTACTACTGTATTACCAGCATTTATCACAGTGACTGGGATATGGAAAACCTTGAATATTTGTTGGATGAATGATGTATAAATTGCCTATTTGTGTGTCAATTGCATAAATAAGTAAACCAGAACATCTGCAGAGGGTTTTTAGCTTCCTAGTTTGCTCCAAGCCAACTCCTGGCAAAGGTATTTACTACAACCTGCCTTACTTATTGGTCCCACATTAGAAACCTTTTTTTTTTTAAATATTTATTTTATTGCACTTTAGGTTCTGGGGTACATGTGAAGAACATGCAGGATTGTTGCATAGGTACATACATAGCAATGTGATTTGCTGCCTTCATCCCCATCACCTATATCTGGCATTTCTCCCCATGTTATCCCTCCCCAACTCCCCACCCTCCACTATCCCTCCCTTAGTCCTCTCCAACAGACCCCAGTGTGTGATGCTCCCCTCCCTGTGTCCATGTGTTCTCATTGTTCAACACCTGCCTATGAGTGAGAACATGCGGTGTTTGATTTTCTGTTCTTGTGTCAGTTTGCTGAGAATGATGGTTTCCAGGTTCATCCATGTCACTACAGAGGACACAAACTCATCTTTTTCTTTGCATGGCTTCATAGTATTCCATGGTGTATATGTGCTGGCGATTCCTCAAGGACCTAGAAATAGAATTCCATTTGGCCCAGCAATCCCATTATTGGGTATATATCCAAAGGATTATAAATCGTTCTATTATAAAGACACATGCACATGTATGTTCATTGCAGCACTGTTTACAATAGCAAAGACTTGGAACCAACCCAAATGCCCATCGACGATAGACTGGACAGGGAAAATGTGGCACATAGAAACCTTTTAAGTGGAAAGAACTTGGCTTTCCTATCTGCAGCCTAATTCTAATTCAGAGTTTGGGACCGGTGATGTTCTGGAAGGCAGCACTTGAGAAATTTTCCCTCTGCAGTTTTGGGTAATCAGAAGGCATCACTTGTTCCTGTGCATGCTCTGACTTTAGACTTCTGTGCCTGTGCTAGGCACTTGCATTTCCTTTGTTTAAGGCATACTCCCACTTTTTAGTCCAGATGATTAATGTTATGGTAGATCCTTCTACTCCAAATAAGCAGTGTGGTACAATGTCATAGTCATGGGCTTTGGACTGCCTTGCACCTGGGTTCAAATTTTAGTATTGCCTTTTATTAGCTTGAGCCCTTTCCCCCTCATCTGAAGAAATAAATATGACAATGTCCCTCTTGTACAGTTGTTTAAAGTATTAGATGATGATATAAGTTCTACCACTGAAAAGTGCAGAAGGGTCACCCAATAAATGTTTATTTCTTCTCCCACATTCTGGTATTTAAGCCTATCTTGATTGTTCTTGCGCTTCCAGTAGAAGCGATGCCTTGGGCAAGTCAATTTACCTCTGTGGGCAAACATTTTCCCACCTATACAATAAAAGGTTGAAACTAGATCTTATTTTCCAAACTATATTTTGTGAAACAGCTGATGTTTTTTGAATGATTTATCACAAACCCTTTCTGAGTGCTAAATTTGTATCAGGCACTTCTGTGTGCTAAGGATACAGTGGTGAACAAAGAAGAAAAGATTCGCGTTTACCTGGAGTTTTTACTTAACATGCAGAAAATTAAAATAGGCATCACTGAAATATGACAGAGTGGACTAATGGCGAGTTTAAATTTGGTGTTCAGGGAAGTTTCCCTGAAAAGTTGCCGTTTAACCTGAGATTCTAATAATAAGAAAGAGGCAGTCATGTGATGATTAGAAGGAAGATAATTTGAAACAGAGGGAACTGCTCATTCTGAAATCTTCACTTCCTATGTTGATGTGACTAAAAGAAGACCAATGCAAGTCAAGCATAGAGACTAAGGAAAAAACTTTGATGTGCTTTTGTGAAATGGGAATCTTAAAGGAGATAATCTGGTTTACAACATTTTTACAAGTTTACTGGATACAGAACTGTTTTTGCATAGTTAACATCTCTTGGCAAATAATATTCCAACACCAGCTTCTGATTTATTTCTGTTTTTGTTTTATTAAGATGCTGTCTTGCTCTGTTGCACAGGCTAGAGTGCAGTGGCGCAACCTCAGTTCACCGCAACCTCTGCCTCCTGGGTTCAAGCAAATCTCCTGCCTCGGCCTCCCAAGAAGCTGGGATTACAGGCACATGCCACGATACCCGGCTAATATTTATATTTTCAGTAGAGACGGGGTTTCACCATGTTGGCCAGGCTGATCTTGAACTCCTCACGTCAGGTGATCCGTGCACCTCGGCCTCCTAGAGTGCTGGGATTACAGGCATGAGCCATCATGCCTGGTCTATTTCTGTGTTTAGACTTTCCTACCCAGCTGCAGTTCTGGTCAAAAATCTGTTTGAAGAGAAGTCATATCATGCCAGGCATTGAACAAATTTTGTGTTTCTCTGTGGAAAGGTGCTAGCCTAGTTTTGGTAACCGAGTGTTCTGGTTTTGGTCCAATCAGAAATCATTACAGGTTTTTTTTTTTTCCACAAATGCAATGACAAGGCATTTCTTTCTTCAGTGTGACAATGGCCTGCTAGAGATTTCTTTCCAAGTAGAGATGATTTGGAGGGATGGGCTGGTCAAACGCTGTGAGTTGGGAGAGGTTTCCTTGAATCTCTGCTGCGGTAACTCGCCTCCCTCTCTCAGTGTCACACCTTTGCCCAGACTCATTTTCACAGCAAATTGTCTAATGGAGAAACGGACTTATTCTTTTATAAATTTTAATTCTTATTCTCATTTGTGTAAGGAAAATGGTTACTTCAAATTGGAAAGATGATTAGGTACATAATATTTCTAGATAAAAAAATACTCAGCAAAAGCTACAGTGCCACAGAATGACGGGGCTAGGCTGTAAACCAGGACTTTCAATTACAAAGTTTATTTTTCCTTACACAGTACAATACTACTTTCTTGAAATTAAGAATTATCTTCCCAGTCAGATCCGTAGTGTGACCCTAGTTTGCAAACCCCTTTTAATGCCTCCACACTCTTCATATATCCAACACATACACAGCAGTAACTTTCCATTATTTTCATTTTACTATTTTTATTACACAAAGTAAAGGGAGAAGGCCTACTTTCCTGGTGGGATTGTATCAGAATCCCAGGGAAAGCAAGCCCCTAGTGTTAATCCCTGGTGAATCCAGTTCATTTTCAATATTCAGTCACTAATACTGAAATTAAAAGATATTTAAAGACAGCGCATGCCTGCATTTCTTGAAAGCTCTGTGAGGCAGGAGAGTGAAATCTGGCTTCTTATGCCTGACTCAGATGGGTCACCAGTGCCTGGGAAACTTTAACCAGATTTAACCGCTTTTGGGGTCTTGGTTATTGTGAGGTTGTTTCCAAGGAAGAAACAGGCTACCTGTGAAGAAATCTTACAGCACAAAATTGGATCACAAGCTCCATGAGAATAGGATCTTTGTCTTGTTCTTTATTCTCAGAACCTGGCATGATGCTGGATATACAGAGCTCAATATTTGTCAAATAAAAGTGGATTCAGCATTGTGTAGCATCAGTTACACAGTCCAGATCTGGACTCAAACCACAAACCCAGATTACCAGCTTTACTGGAAACTCCCATGAATTAATTAGTTCATCAAAAAATAATTAACAAGGAAGGAATTCCTTTATCCATGGTGCCCAGTTTCTAGCATTTCAGCACCTGAGAAGCTAAAAGCTGCAGTAGGTGCCAGGTGGTGGCTACCTCTGCCATGCTGGCTCTAGGAAGCCATCCTCACCTCAACTTTGCTTCTCCAGACTGCATTTCTCTAAGTTCTCAACCTCATCCATTGCTACATTCTTGGTTTACTAGAATTATTATTCATCATTAATCTAGATAGCCATTCCCACTAAGGTAGTGATGTTTATGGATTTAGAATATTTTCTTTCTCTTCACCTAAAAGTCCAATCTCAAAGGGCAACCCTAATTTCCCTTATTTCTTAGTTCTTGGGGAGAATGGGACTGTTGTACTCAACAGTATCTCCAAAATTGCCCTGAAGGAACTATTAATTTTCTCATTTTGAGCATTAATCAGAGATGTTTTCATATACAATTTGCTTCTTGGCTCTGTAACAGTGGTATTCTGTTATACTTGGCTCAAATAGCAGTATTGTATTTGGCACCTTCATTTGGGTTTAAATTTATGGGGAAAGTAAAATGAATGTTATGCCTGCATGACTCAAATAGATGTAGGCCCAAATAGACTCAAATAGTCTTTTTAATTTTCCTCAAATACCTTCCAGCTGTTGTAACACAACACAGTCAAGATGACTGAGAGGACCAAGCAACCTGCCCTATTCTCCCACACGAGTCTCATCTTTCCTGTTGAATGCTTGCCTATAAACCTGAAGGAAAGACACTCGGAACCTACATGTATTCCTGGGAAATGGCCGGGTGCGGTCTTGCATGATATTTCATGCGATATGAAAGTGTAAGTCCCCACACCTGGGTTCAACCTCAACTGTATAAAGATAAACATCAAACCTAGATTGATTGATAATGAACATTATATTTTTGATATGACTTACACTAATTTGTGTGTAGCATGAAACCTCAGCCAAGTGTAACTATACGGAATGTTGCAAGTTCACTTGAGTTTAAATTTATGGGGAGAGTAAAATGAATTTCACCTAATATCATCCCTATTATGCCTTCTGTATTTATAATAATAAATATTTTTGAGACAGAGTCTCATTCTGTCACTAAGGCTGGAGTGCAGTGGCATCATATTGGCTCACTGCAGCCTCTGTGACCTGGGTTCAAGTGATTCTTGTGCCTCAGCCTCCCTAGCAGCTGAGATTACAGATGTGTGGTACCATGCCTGGTTAAATTTTGTATTTTTAGTTGAGACAGGGTTTTGCCATGTTGAACAGGCTGGTCTTGAACTCCTGACCTAAGATGATAATCCTAGCCTTGGCCTCCCAAAGTGCTGGGATTATAGGAGTGAGCTACCATGCCTGGCCTTTTCCCAGGATTAAGTGTAGGTTCTGAGTGTCTTTCTTTCAGGCGTGTAAGAAAGCAATGATCAGGAAACATAAGACTCGTGTAGGAGGATAGGGTAGGTTTCTTTGTCCTCTGAGTCATCTTGATTGTGTTGTGTTAGAACAGCCTGAAGATATTTGGGGAAAATGAAAAAGACCACTCCATCTATTCGAGTCATGCAGGCATGAAATTCATTTTACTTTCCCCATAAATTTAAACTCAGGTGAAGGTGCCAAATTTCATAGTTACACTTGACTAAGGTTTCATGCTACATACAAATTAGTGTAAACCATAACAAAAACATAATGTTTAGTATCAGTAAATCTACATGTGATGTTTATCTTTACACACTGGAGTTGTTGAACCCAGGTGTGGGAACTTATACTTTCATATTGTATTCTCTGAACTTTGGCTTGTTCCTCCAGCTAAACTCTTTTTGGAACCTAATGCTGCCATCATTCATAGTCCTATTTAACTTGGCTTTTTGTCTCATACATTTTGATATTCAGTTTCACTCTAACTACATTTAGGTTATTGGGGGATAACACTGAAGACAGATCCCAGCAATAGATCTCCCCAAATCCACTACCACCTGTAGAGCAGCTATTGCCATCAGATTTTTCCTTTTGAATTCCAAATGCATTTTGGAAGAAATAAGAAAAATGCAACCTCTTTTCAACAAGGAGGAAGAAAGGAAACAAGTATTTGCTGAGCGACTGCTACATATTGGGAGCTTTCGGGCTAGATGCTTTATGGTAATTATATGCTATCTCATTTAATTTAATCTTTATTGCAATGCAAAGAGAATGGTTTTCTTGTGGCTACGGAAAATGCAATAATTTTCCAAAGACCGTTTGATGATAATTGAGAGAGCTAGGATTCAAACTTAGGCCACCAGGTGCCATGTTGCTCCTCTATGTCTCTTTAGCTCATTTAGCTTCTTCCTTTCAAACTTCACCTTGTCCCTCAGATCCTTCTGAGAGAGTTATCTGCTCCCTGACTCAGCTGGAGAGAGCAGTGAGATAAGTTTCAGGTAGCTCATGTACACTCACTCCAATAAGACAACCCTAGTAGCCACAACAGGACTCCACACAGCTACTACCATTCCCACTGCAGGACTGCGTACCAGAACCTGGAAGTGCTTGGGATCCTCCATGCACTTCTATTGCTCTGCAATTTTTTTTTCATCTGAAGGATGAGCCTTATGTCTGTCATGATATTTTGTGAGTCAGAGTTTATTCCTGCTTCTTTTCTTTGAAGCTGTTTTTACTCCTCCTCTTCATTCATCTCTTATTCTTAGCCTCCTCTTGTCACTCCTCTTCTTTCTGTTCTTTTCTATTTTCTTATTCTCCTTTCCCCTCCTCTTCCCTTCCTCTTCTTATCATCCTCTTTCTTCCTTTCTTCTCACCTTCCTCACCCTCCTTTCCTTGCTCCAATTCTTCTCCCTTCAAGTCCTTTCCTCTTCCTTCTTGTTGTTCTACATCTTCTTTTACATTCCATTCATCTTTGGCTTTGATGGTCCTCAGTGGGATCATCACTATTGTGTGTAACATGGGACACTGTTCACTAATTCAACAAATTCTTCTGAGGTGCTCATTACATACCAGAATTTGAGCTTGGTGCCAGGGTTATGACAGTAAGTGAGGTCCCAATCCTGCCACGGTAAATTTTTGACATTTGTGGAAACAGAGACAAATAAGCCAACGATTAGGATGTTGTGCAATGCAGGCTATAACAGGTGGGAAAGAAGGTGCTACTTGAACACACACAATATCTCTCCAAGTCAGTGTTGGGGGATAGAGGAAGTAGGGAAGGCTTCCTAGAGGATCTGATTTAAAGTGAGGCCTAAGTGTGCAGATGTTTCCTCTGCGGAGAACTTCGTACTTACAGTTAGTTCTAAAGACAGCTTCCTTTTTCTTACACTCTTGTTTCGGCTTTGGTTCCTTCAACCTTATAAGGTTCTTGACATCTTATTGTATTTTCTGTAACCCTGCTACAAATTCTTCATTTTCTCCAATGAGTCAAACTTTGGAGAAGCATTTCTCTGTTCACTCCTTTTCTCCTTAAATGCAACATTGACTTGCAGTATTGCATTCTTGCAAACAGAGCTGGTTCTGACTTTTCCTCCCACCCTCTAACACCACAAAGTGGTAGAACCATAAGTAGAATATCCAATCAAGAACTCTCTATTAGATGATACCGAATCAAACCTAACAGTTCTATCAATAAAAAGTACACACCCTGTTGCATAAACAAGCGATTATGTAAGCTGCGTGCTGGCAGAGCCGTGTTGAAACATGCTGTCTGGCAATGGGTCTCCCTTGTTGGATTGCAAGTTTCGGTTTCCTGGCAAGTCTTGTTTCACCGTCCATCTGGTACAAGTGAGCGCAGCAGACAGCCAGGTTGGATAGAAAGCCCACAGTTACAGGAAAAGGTACTTATCTTGCAGGTGATGTCGGTTCTTTCAGACAACTAGTCACTTTTTCCTTTCTGAATCCAGATTATAATCTATTTGTCTTTGGAGAGTTGATCACTAGTGGCACTATTTTGGCTTCTCAGAGACAGGCATAGAACTGATTATCTTGTTTGGCACAGGACATAGTTCTACTTTACATAGAGGAAACCACTAAGGTTGGCCTTACCAGGAAGGAGAATAGAAAGCTGCCTCTGAAAAGTGCCAAGCTGAGATCCACACTTACTACATTCTATCCAGGGCCAGTGCTGCCTCAGCCACCAGCATCAAGGTTACCACGGCCTGAGTTTAGGTCATGTAATTTCACTCTCTTGGGCAGGTTCATTAACTCTGAGCTCAACTTCTTTGTTTGTGAAATGGGAGTAATAACATTACCTTGCAAGATTGTTTTAAAAATTTAATAATTTCAGTCTGGGAGCAGTGGCTCACTCCTGTAATCCCAGCACTTTGGGAGGCCAAGGTGAGTGGATCACCTGAGGTCAGGAGTTCAAGACCAGCCTGGTCAACATAGTGAAACCCCATCTCTACTAAATATACAAAAATAAGCCAGGCGTGGTATATAGTGTTGCCCAGGCTGGAGTACAGTGATACGATCTCAGCTCACTGCAACCTCCACCTCCCAGGTTCCAGCAATTCTCCTGCTCAGCCTCCCAAGTAGCTGGGATTACAGGTTGCACTACCATGCCAGACCAATTTTAGTACAGACGGGGTTTCACTATGTTGGCCAGGTTGGTCTTGAACTCTTGACCTCAGGTAATCCACCCACCTCAGCCTCCCAAAGTGCAGGGATTACAGGTGTGAGCCACCATGCCTGGCCCCTCAAAGGCTTTTTTTTTTCTTCATTTCAAAAGTTCTATCTTGCTTTTTTTCTTCTGAAAACATTAAAAAGGCTATGTTTAGCTGATTGGTGATGAGAACAGGTCTTTTGTCCTGGAGAGGTGCGTCTTTAAGCAGGAGCCTTGTTCATGCTGCAAACACAGCTAGCTATCCTCAGTGGTGAGGCTGCTGTTTGCACATATGGCTATGTCTCTAATTCTTCTTCATATTAACTCCTAATGGAAATTCCTGTTCTAGTTAGCAGCTACTCAAGTTTTAATTGCCAAGCCTAAGACAGAGGAGTCATACCATTTTAAGTAGAGAATGTTGCCCATTAAAAGACAATAGAGTTTGATCAACTGTGAGCTGGATATTCATCAGCTAGGATGTAAAGTTCTTATACCAGAAGTGTTACCATTTCATTGGCCACAGGGGCACTCAAGATCTTTCTAGAAGGAAGTCATTTTAAGACATCTTGTTATTATGGTCAAAGTATCATAAGTAGCTTATGAAAACAAGAAAAGTTGACAGAATTTGGATGGAATGAATGGCAAAAGGAGATGATTAATAAGTAGACTATCAGATTGGATGGAGGTCTCTCATACTGTGCATGTAGATTCTACTCTTAGATCTACCTTGTTTTGTATTAGTCAGTAACTTAGAAAAATCCATAAATTTTGATGATCAGGTTTGAGTATGACATGAAACTGAGAAGAATGTCAGATTCATTGGTAGAAACCGTGTTGAAAAATCTCTTAGCCACCTAACATGGTGGAAAAGGCAACTGAGCTAAAAGTAAGATCTGCTCTGAAATCCCAAAAGGCATATACATAGATTCAGTGTGGAGGAATTTGTGGTTTAAAACAGTATCTATGACAATGTATTATGATCAAAATCTTTCATAAATGTGACGTGGCTACCAAAATAGTCAATGGTATCATAGGCTACATTAAGATAAATATAGGTTCCAGATATATACATTTTCAACTTTAGCTACACATTTGAATCACCTGGGAGCTTTAATTAAAGTCTGATTTAATTGGTTTGGGTGGAACTGAGTATGGAATTTTTTTCTTTTCCAAAATGAAGTTGGTAGAACCATAGCAGCCCTTCATTCCTTGGCTCTCACCTACTACACATATAACATGGTAGAAACAGGTCATCCAGGAAACATACAAGCATTATTTAGATTATAAAACAATTTATAGCCTGCTGGAAAATGACAAATTTGAAGTAGGTAGAATAGTAGTGGCTAACAGGTCTCATTCTTGCAAGGATTAGGAAAGAAAAACATTGGCATTAGGCAGCTTAATTCAGGTCTCAATTTTGCAACTTACTGGTCAGGTGACCTTGAAAAAGTTATCTACCCTCTTTTAGGTTTATCTTCAACTTTAAGATAAAGTTTATTCTAAAAGCTATTCATAGAGTTGTAAAAATTAAATAATATATATTTTTATATAATATAAAATGTTCTTGGTATATTGCTAGTTTTACTTTTATTAATATTGCTGATATCTTTGGATCCAATTACTTTGATGGAGTGATTGGTGAATTATAGTCCATGAAAGGTTGAGATCTACCATAGAGTTCATTCTTACATATTCCTAAATCATTTTGTCTCATTTCTAGTTAGCCTTTTTTCTTTTTCTTTTCCTTTCTCCTTCACTTCTATTCTTCTTTCTCTCTCTTCTTCCTTCCATTCTTCCTTCCTTCTTTCCTTCCTTCTTCTCTTTCTTTCTCTCTCTCTTTCTTCAAATATCAATTTGTATAAACATCCAAATTTTTAAATGTATACATGGAAACTAGCCATAACCATATTAGGACACGTATACCCATTCGGGAGTGGGGTGGGGTGGGTGGTGGCATATTTTTTGAAATCCTCTTTATTTACCTGAAATCCACTTGTTTAAATTATATCAAAATGTTCTTGTAGCAGTTAGTCATTCCTGACCTATCAGTAGAAATGAATCTTCTTTCATTACAGTGGTGTCCACAGTCCTAAATGATTTGTTTTCCTTGAAGCCATGACTCTAAAATCCATCAGTAATTGGTCTCATTCCTGCTAGAATCAGAAAAGCCAGGCTTGTTAAGAAGTGGAATCCAGATTACTTTCTGTTTAGCTGATCTCTCTGTGCTATAAAACATGTGTGGTTTTTTGGAAAGCAATGAAAACCATATGCTATATATTTTCAGTTTTATTGATTTGTAGGCTCATGAATCAGTCTTCTCATTCTCTTTTTTTTCTTCCCCCCAAATAAAATAAAGCTATTTCCCAATAAGAAGGCCCATTTTCCCAAGAGTATTACGAAGTCTAAATGTTAGATATAGCTGGTAAAATATGGGAACTATTAAAGAGCAAGTCAATTTAGTCATGTTAGTATTTATGATTTTTATAAAACAAAATGAGTCAAATAGTAAAATATGCATATATATAGGACCCTCATGCTAATTATTCTTTCTAGAGTTAATAAATGTATTTTCACATTTATTTTCTTAATTAAAAATGTTGGATAAATTGTTGATAAGATTTATCTTGAGGTTAGAAATATATGAAACCCTAGTATCTGTTAAACTAATTTTGGAATCAAGTCTCGAATAAAAAAATAGCCAATAAAACGGCTTAAACTTTATCATTGCTTAATTCTAATCTGCTTAAAGAAATAATTTTTTTAAAAATAGGTTTTTACCATCAATATTCCCTTGAGTTAATCATTGCTAATTTAAATAAGATCACACTTTTGAACTCTTTGTTTAAAGCAGAAATACAACAATCTTAGATTTAATTTTATTTTTTAAACTTCTAGCAGTGTGGGAGGCAAGGGAATTTCAAACTAAGGTTCTGACTTAAAGAAAATTCAAAGAATTTCTTTTTTTCAGGGAACAGAGATGTAAATTTAAATATCACTATCAGGGCATCATATTATTAAATAAGACAACCAATCAAAATTACATTCTTTTAGAAGTTATAAGGTTAGTTTCAAGACATTGAAACAAACTTGAAGTCTGGTAATGATGCAGTACTAGTTACCACAGTTAAAGACAGAGAGGTGCAGAGCAAGTGGGGGATTCTACGGTAAATACTGGCCATGTTTTTGAAAAGGGCAATGTTTTGAAAAGGGAAGAATAGAAGATGAGTAAATGAGCTGGGCATGATGGCTCACGCCTGTAATACCAGCACTTTGGGAGGCTGAAGTGAAAGAGGAACTTGAGGCCAGGAGTTTAAAACTAGCTTGGGTAACAGTGAGACTTCTCTTAAAAAAAACAAACAAAAATTTAGCCAGGAATGGAGGCACATGCCAGTAGTTCTGGCTACTTTGGAGGCTGACGTGGGAAGATTGCTTGAGGCCAGTAGTTCAAGGTAACAGTGATCCATGACTGTCCCGACTGCACTTTAGCTTGGGTGACAGACCAAGACCCTGTCTCTATTTAAAAAAAAAAAAAAAGAAGTTGAATAAATGAAACAATGAGCACGTATTTTGTGTCTACATTTCTGAATCGCAACTTTTGCTGAAGATCCACGAAATAAAGATATAACTTCCAAATGATTACAATAATATTCTTAAAAATTATCAATTTGTACATTTAAGAACAAGTATAGAACAAGATACTATTTGAGATAAACTTCTTAAGGATAAGTTTAAGATCATTAATTAATTTGAAAAATTCCATCAAGTGACGTTGCCAACTTAGTAAAAAAATGTTAGTATATCACTGGCCAATGTTTTCACTCACCAGTAACTGCAAGAGGGTGTGTAGGACCAATAATCCTTCTATCTTTTCTTCAGTCCAATCGTTTGCTAAGTGTCTGAAGTGCCTCTCTTCACTCTTCAAATTTCAGCACCTTCTCTACCCTTCTCATTTCATCGAGGACCTTTTCTCTTATTTTTCTGAGAAAAGGGAAGCCACATGGACAGACTTTTCCTGCACTCACACCATCATACCTCACTGCCTAGACTGCTTTTCCTCCTTCTAAGGATGAGTGGCCATGTCCGTATCTAAGCCAATTCCTCCATTTGGCACATCTCTCCCACTCAGAGGCAGGGCTTTTGCAACTGTGCCCTCTTACTTAAGTATCACTCATTTATTCTCCCTTTACAGGATCATTCCATTCAGCTTCCAAACGTGCTTTAATAACCCCAATCTTTAAAAAATAATTTCTTAATTCTCCCCTTTCCCTTAATTCCCCCCCATTTCTCTATTTGTAGCAAAACTGCTTGAATGTGTCGTCTAAAGTCACTGTCTCCAGTTCTCCTTCCTTCTCCCTTGAATCTATTCAGTGAGGCTACATCCCCACTCCTCTGCCAAAACAGTGCTTTTCAAGGTCACTAATAAGCCCTACAAGGATACATTCAATGATTAGTTCTCAGGCCTCACCTTACTCTATATACTGAAATAGTAGATTTATTTTCTTCTTTTAGAAACCTATTCATCTCTTGGCTTCCACAACCTACTCTCTCATGAGGTTTTTCCCATCCCACTAGTAACACCTTTTCATTCTCCTTTTAGTTCCTCATTTTCTCAAACTCTAAACTTGGAAGAACTTTGGCGTTCCATCCTTAAATCTCTTCACTGCTCTATCAACACAGATCTTTTAAGTAAATGCATCTAACCCTGTGGCAGATAACTTCCAAATTCGTATCTCCAATCTGGACCTCTTCTTTGTCTTATACTTATATATCCAAATACCTAATCAACATCTTCACATGAGGCCGGGTGCTGTGGCTCATGCCTGTAAGCCCAGAACTTTAGGAGGCCACGGCGGGCAGGTCACGAGATCAAGAGATCGAGACCATCCTGGCCAACATGGTGAAACCCCATCTCTACTAAAAATACAAAAAATTATCTGGGCCTGGTGGCATGCACCTGTGGAGGCTGTGACAGGAGGATTGCTTGAACCCAAGAGGCTGAGGTTGCCGTGAGCTAAGATCATGCCACTGGACTCCAGCCTGGCAACAGAGCGAGTTTCCATCTCAAAAAACAAAACAAAACATCTTCACATTAATGTCCAGTGGGCATCTTCCACTATACATATCCAAAATTGAACTCTTGCTTGCCTTTTTTTTCAGTCAAGTATGCATCTTTCCATAGTCATTTCTATCTCAGTAAATGGCATCTTCATTTTTCTACTAGCTCAGTTAAAAAACAAATGCTTGATGCTTCTCTTTCCTTCATAACATGTAAACACAGTAAATTCTATCAGCTCTTCTGTCAAAAAAATTTCTAGGATCTGACCACTTTTGGCTCAGAGCCTTGCATCAACAAATACTTGTAAAATATAATTTTAAATTTTTCTGTTCATGTTGGGAACAGTCCTGGCTCTCTATAACAAAGATGCTGGCATCCATGGATAGATGATAACATATTTGGTATTTACAGATTATTTTACACAGCATTTAGCCCCCAGGAAGAGTGACCAGGCAAGAAGATGAGCTAGGTTACACCCTCTTCCTTCCTGTTTCTCAGTTATTATTTAATGAATCTCCTACCTCCATGTTCCTAGGGTTGCCTCATCCTGGCCCTGGCAGTTCCAGGGTTCCCATTTCACCCTCATTCATTGTAGAATTTAGTCTGTCCATGTCCCACACTTCACCTCACCTCCACTTTCCTTTCTTTTCACTGGCCTTTATTCTTCTTCTTTACTTCTTACATTCTTAGACACAACTGAAAAGTACATGAAATGATCTCTTTAGTCCTCTCATTTCTCTCTTTAGGGTAACTCCTTACTTTCTTTTGGTACCCAGAGACCTATTGGTCTTTTCCCCTAGCATGGTGAAGACATAATTGTGAAGGCCTTACTGTACCACCTATTAGATGTGTGGGCTGTGAGTAACTTAACCTCTTTGTGTCACAATTTCCTCACCTGTGAAATGGTGATAAAAATAACACCTACCTCTTAAAATGTCAGTGCTTTGAATCAGGAGTGATTCACAAAGTTTTGTAATGCAGTTGAATGAATTATCAACAACATCATGCAAGTGATTGTAACACATTATAAATGTCAGATGTCCAACTAAAATGTGTGATAAGGACTACTGTGAATATATTATTATATATTAGTCATATAACATTTGGAGTTCATATTTTGTTGCACAACCATATGTGAGAAAAGTAGACGTGATCGAATCTTATCTAGCATTTACTTGATTGCTGGAAGATATTACACAGTATCGTACTCAACTAATAATTTTGCATGAGCAAATATACATCAGCCTGAACTCTTCAAAACACCATAAAATACTTAAATTTTTTTTAACAATGATACACTTTCAAGATGATGTACAAATATATTCATGAAGACAGTGGGAGAAGCTTTATCCAAATGCTTGTAAACAGAAAAAGAAAGAAAAGAATTAATTTGGCTGCACAATGCCAAAGAAAAAAAGACTAACATTTATTGAATAACTATCACGTGCCATGGACTGTCTACATAATTTACATTCACTCTCCAATTTCACTCTCAAAACAACCCTAGAGATGGATACTACTTTTTAAAATGCAAAAGATAAGCATTTCTTTTTTCTTTGTTTACAAAGTATTTTGGGCCAGGCGTGGTGGCTCACGCCTGTAATCCCAGCACTTTGGGAGGCTGAGGCAGGTGGATCACCTGAGGTCTGGAGTTCAAGACCAGCCTGGCCAACATGGAAAACATGGTGAAACCCCGTCTCTACTAAAAATACAAAAAAAATTACCCAGGCATGGTGGCACATGCCTGTAATTCCAGCTACTTGGGAGCCTGAAACAGGAGAATTGCTTGAACTCGGGAGGTGGAGGTTGCAGTGAACAAGATCACACCATTGCACTCCAGCCTGGGTTGACACTTAAGGTGACATTTTGATTATCTGAATTAATTTTTGTAATGTGAAGTATATATGCTGCCTGGGCAACAAGAGAGAAACTCTGTCTCAATAAATAAATAAATAAATAAAAAGTATTTTATACTAAACTCAATAACAGCACCCCCTAAAAAAATCAATTAAAAATGGACAAAGTATTCAAATAGACATTTCTCCAAAGAAGATATACCACAACCATAGGACAGATGCTCAATATCATTAATTATCAGGGAAATTCCAATCAAAAACTACAACGAGATACCATTTTATAACTGTTAAGATGGCTACTATCAAAAAAATGGAAAACAACAGGTGTTATTTCTCCCAAAATGCTGGGATTACAGACATGAGCCACTGCGCCCAGCCTTATATGTAATAACTTTTATTGATAAATGAACACACAAGTGAGTGTTTGTAAACCTATGTATTTTTTATATTCCTTAGATTGGTATTTCTCTATCCAGATCAAGATAGGAGGGCTCTCTAAATTCTCTGCCACAGGTGCAGAGGGACAAAGGAGTGGGCCCGGACTAAATGCCTGGGCCTGACACAGTCAGAATTTACCCCAGTGCTGTATGGGCTGGAGGTAGAGAAATGGTGATCTTGAACTTGGTTTTCTTCTGAAATAGAACCCAGGCTTTGGATTAGACAGCTCTGTATTCAATTCCCAACCACTCTGCTTATTTGCTGTGTGACTTTGGGAATGTTACATGATATCTGTAAGCTTCATTTTCCTCTTTTAGGAACCACAATAAGGTCTTCCTCCTCTGGGATCATTAGGTAAATTGAATAAGATAATACGTGTCAGGTTCCAATCCCAGTGTTTGAGATTGACTTCAAAGTCATTTTCATTCCAAAGCAAACCACAAAGCTTAAAAGCTAAGTCCTCGTGGACAAAACCAAGTTATCCTTTACTTACTGAGCACTTTGTGTGTGCAATTATACATATACAACAACTGTGGGCTCCAGAGAGTAACCTGAGAAATGGTTGTGGTCTCTAACTGGTGACTAACTGCTGAGTAGGATGTTTGGAATTACATCCCTGCCTCATAGAGTACTTTTTCCCACATTTAAAATCATTCATACAAAATGTATGAATTATTTTCTTCTCTGTCTTGCCACCATAATTATTTGCTCTGGGAGATAATTAGCATTTTCTACGTGACTTGTATAATGATTTGTTTGAAACTCACCCCGTGGCACTGATCTCATAGCTTCTTCATTTCTAACTTCAGCTCCCTCATCCTTGTTTGATCTTGCAACAGGTATATTTGGGAGTGGAGAGCAAAAACTGCATAGATGATCGTATCTATATTGCTTTAAAGTTCTCTTGAGTCATTCTTACCTCAATGTGTCTCTGTCTTCAAAACTCTCCTTTTCCCTTCTCCTCATTGCTCCCCAATTTTTCTAAACCTCCACACACATAATGTTTTTCATTTTGCCTCTCTGCCTGTTTTCTTTCCTTTTTTCATAATTAAATGTAAATCTCACCTTTATGTAAGTAATTATCTAAGTAATGTGTATATACTTCACATTACAAAAATTCAGACAATTCAGACAATCAAAATGTCACCTTAAGTGTCAACCCTTAGACCCAGTCTTCTTTCTGGAGATTACCAGGGTTATTAGCTGATATAGAGCCTTCTATGTCTTTTCCTCTATAATTGTTGTTAGATCACATAAAACTGCTGCTTTTGTAAGTCACCAATGATCAAATATCATTTTGCATAATTACCTTTATTTACTTTCACAAAAGTATAAAGGTGTTACATGTAATAAGTTTTTATTTTATAGGATTCATCCTTCTATCTATCTGTAGAGATGTAGAGTATTATTTTGTGAATTTAAAAAATAAATAGAATCATATTACATATATTTTATTGCAATTTGTTTTTTTCCCACACAGTAATATATCCTCGAGATCTTCTAGGTCAGTGCATGTATCGCTACCCTATTCTTTTTAATAGCTTATAATTAGTATGGATCACTCATTTAATTTATCTACTTAACCACTTATCAGTTTATCATCTATTTATCTATTATTATTTTAAATCCTAGAGTACTTGACTTATGTTAGAATATTAAACACTTATTTTATAAAGCAAATGCTTACATAAAGAGATGAATTAGAAATAGGTTACATGTTATTCCCTATAGAATTAGTAGTTGACATAGTCCTAATTATTAGTAGTGTATCTTTGCCTAGAGGCACCCCTCTCTGGGTTTAACATGTTTTGATCTGGCTTTGGGCACCTTCCAGCTTTGTGGTCTCTGCTATTTGGCTGTTAGGAGCTCTCATTGGGATAACCATCTTTCGTATAATAAATGTAGAAACATAATCCTAGGAGCCAGGTTCTATGCTTCTTGAATAAATGATCTGCTTCGTCATGCTGTAGGATTTAAATGACTGACCTGCATGCATCAAACTTTTCTATCACAAATGCCCCCCCGCCAACCTTTTGTATTTTTCCTAACTGCAGACACTTCAGAATTTAAAAGATTTCTTTTTGGCTACCAAAAGAATATATTAATCAATACATGTGATTTTATAAATACTTATTATAGGTACAGAAATATATAAATTGGTCTGATCAGCATGAGTGAACAAATGTGTTGCACTGAGTTACTTTGAGTCCAGTTCAAAGTGAGGAAATGTCATAGTTGGGTCTGTGTCAGATCCTTATTGAAGGTTGATATACTATTTCATTTGATTAGTCAAAAGACTGAAGAAAAGCTCTGGGCCTCTCTACTACCTGTGCTAAGAAAATAAAAGCTAGGGCTTCTCATAGCCTAGCATAGAATCTCACTCAAAGAAATACAGTCTGCCAAATGAAAGGGATTCAAGCATTTTCCATATTTATTAAAATCTCTTGTAAAACATCCGTGAGGTCAGAATTTACATCCCACAGCAAAATTTTCGTTTCTTACTCCTTTATAAAATTCTATTTTATGTTGGTTCAATATACGCAAGTCAATAAGTGTGATTCGCCACATAAACAGAATTAAAAACAAAAAACACATGATTATCTCAATAGATGCAGAAAGCATTTTTTAATAAAATTCAACATCCCTTCATGTTAAAAACTCTCAACCAATTAAGTGTTGAAGGAACACACCTCAAAGTAATGAGAGCCATCTGTGACAAACCCACAGCCAGCATCATACTGAATAGGCAAAAGCTAGAACTATATTCCCAGTGAGAACCAGAACAAGACAAGAATGCCCACTCTCACTACACCTATTCGACATAGTACTGGAAGTCTTAGCCAGAGCAATCAGGCAAGAGAAAGAAATAAAAGTCATCTAAATTGCGAGAATAATAGTAAGATGGTAAGATGGTCAAACTATCTCTCTTTACAGATGATATGATTCTAAACTTAGAAAACCCCATAGTCTCTGCCAAAGGCATCCTAGAACTGATAAATAATTTCAGTAAAGTTTCAGGATACAAAATCAATGTGTAAAAGTCAGTAGCATTTCTATACACCAATAATGTTCAAGCTGAGAGCCAAATCAAGAACATGATTCCATTTACAATAGCTACACAACGAATAAAATACCTAGGAATACAACTAACCAAGGAGGTGAAAGATCTCTATGATGAGAGCCACAAAACATTGCTGAAAGAAATCAGGGATGACACAAACAAATGTACAAACATTCCATGTTCACGGATAAGAAGAATCAATACTGTTAAAATGGCTGTACTGCCCAAAGCAATTTACAGATTTAATGTTATTGAATCTACCAACATCATTTTTCACAGAATTAGAAAAAAGCTATTCTAATATTCATATGGAACCAAAAAAGAGCCTGCACAGCCAAAACAATCCTACGCAAAAGTAAGAAGGCCGGAGGCATCACCCTACCCAACTTCAAACTACACTACAGGGCTACAGTAATCAAAAAACAATTCTACAAGCAACAGTCAAATAACGCCTTTAAAAATAGACAAAAATGCCCATCAATGATAGACTGGATAAAGAAAACGTGGCACATACCATGGAATACTATTCAGCCATAAAAAAGGATGAGATCATGTCCTTTGCAGGGACATGGATGAAGTTGCAAACCATCATTCTCAGCAAACTAACACAGGAACAGAAAACTAAACATTGCATGTTATCATTCATAAGTGAGAGTTGAACAATGAGAACACATGGACACAGGGAGAGGACATCACACACTGGGGCCTGTTGAGGGGATGGCTGCTAGGGGAGGGATAGCATTAGGAGAAATAGCTAATATAGATGAGGGGTTTATGGGTGCAGCAAACCACCATGGCACATGTATACCTACATAACAAATCTGCACATTCTGCACATGTATCCCAGAACTTAAAGTATAATAAAAAAAAATCTAAAAAAAAAATAGGCAAAAGACATGAACAGACACATCTCAAAAGAAGACATACAAGCAGTCAACAAACACATGAAAAATGCTCAGTATCACTAATCATTAGAGAAATAAAAATCAAGACCACAATGAGAAACCATCTTACAGCAGTCAGAATGGCTATTATCAAAAAGTCAAAACAACAACAACAACAACAAACAGACATTGGTGAGGCTGTGGAGAAAAGGGAACTCTTATATACTGCTGGTGGGAATGTAAATTAGTTTAGGATGTGTGGAAAGAAGTGTAGAGATTTCTCAAAGTACTTAAAACAGAACTACTGCTTGATCCAGCAATCCCATTACTGGGTATATAAGCAAATGAAAATAAATTGTTTACCAAAAAGACCAATGCATTTATATGTTCATCATAGCACTATCTGCAATAATAAAGACATGGAATCAATCTAGATACCCATCAACAGTGGACTGCATAAAGAATATGTGGTACATATATACTATGGAATACTATGTAGCCATAAAAAAGAACAAAATCATGTCCTTTTAAGCAGCATGGATGCAGCTAGAGAGCATTATCCTAAGTGAACTAGTGCAGGGACAGAAAACCAAATACCACCTGTTCTTACTTTTAAGCAGGACCTAAATATTGAATACATGTGAACACAAAGGTAGGAACAACAGACAGTGGGGGTTAGTTGAGGGGGTAGAGTGGGAAGGAGCTAGGGTTGAAAAACTACCTGTTGGGTACTAACTATGCACACTACCTGGGTGACAGGATTGTTTGTATCCTAAACCTTAGCAGCATGCATTTTATTCATCTAACAAACTTGCACATGTACACCCTGAACTGAAAATAAAAGTCAGGAAAGAAACTTATTTCTCATTTCTTTTGCTCTCAAGAGCTGTCAACCCACTACTATCATGAAAACTCTCTCTTTGCTCCTCAATTTCAACTCCATACAAACTTCCTCCACACTCACCCCTGTATGGTTCTTGATTTCCTTGTCCCTCACCTCTCTCTTACAATGTAGGACAGTGGCGTGTGGGCAGCATGGACTCATGGCTGTCGGAAACTTGTGCTCATGGGAGAGAGAAATAAGGGTATAGGAATTTGGAATCAGAAACCAGACATTCCAACTCTCAGCATAAAATTACAAATATTTTCTTGCATACGCCCATTTCTGTTCCAAATGAATCCCAGACAAAGTCAGTTATGAAGTCACATCTGAAAAGATGTGTTTGTCTCTATTTGTCCTGGCATTCAGTAAATATCTCATTAGGTCACTGCTGAGGAAGGTGTCCTGGAATGGGTGAAGCTTGTGCTAGGTGAGTAAGACTTGATTGGACTGAGAGTCAGACACTCTTAGTCCAATTGTTAAATAAGACATATAAATAACTTACTGTAAGATGTAGTGGAGCAAGACTACCCTGAAAGTTGAAAGGAAGAGGTATTTATTTGGACCATGAGAATTAGGGAAGGCTACAGAGGAGGATTTTGTGCTAGGGTTTGAAGGTTGAATAAGAACTTTTAAAGGTTTTTTTTCTTTCTTTTTTTGCATATAAAGAAATATACACTCACTATATATTTTAAAAATATATAAAAATGAAGAAAATTAAAATAACTTACATTATCTACATTAAAAGATAATCAATGTTTGTATTTGGCATATAAATTCTAGTCTTTTTAATGAAAATATATATATACACACATACATGTGTATTTATATTTTTCCTTAGTGGAATTGGAATTAGAAGGTATGTACCCTTTTTTTTAACCTACGTTTTTCCATTCTTATACTGTAGAATATTTCCAGGTCACTAAACATTTTGAAAATCACAATTAAAGACCCAGTAGCTCCTATCATATGAATATATAATAATTTATATATTTTTATATTTTTAAAATAAATTCCCTTTGGTTAGACATTCAGATTGCATACAACTTGAAAGGATTATAAACAAAGAGCATTAGACATTTTTGTGTTCATCTCGGAAACTGTTCTTAGGATAAGTTCTTAGAAGTGGAACATAGGGATAAAGATTTAGATATTCACAAGCATTCTGGTATCTTTTGCCAAATAGTATTCCAGAAAATCTGTCCTCAACCATACTCCTATATGCAAGGGTGAACATGACTATTAGAAAGATTTTTCTGGTTAGAGACTAGCACTTCAGTTTATTGAACTACATGGACAAGCATGACTTGAGCCCAACATATTTGGGGAATAATAAAGATCCCACTATGAAAGAAGCAAAAGGTACTTGGCAGATGTTGCAGGAAGTGAGCATGGAGAGATGGTTGCACGTCATGATAGGAAGTTTGAGATTTACTCTGCAGGCAATTGGGAGCTTTTGAAGAATTCAGAGCCAGAGAAGGCCCCACCTGTGTCCAGTGGACCTTATCTGACAGCAACGTGAAGATAAATCATGCAGCTGGGAAACTGGAGGCACAGAGATGGGTTAGGGAGAAATTATAATGACTCAGGTGAGAGGTATAGACATCTGAACAGGCAGTGGTATCAGGGATGGAGAAGACACAATGGATATGAAATGCCTTAGGAAAGTAAAATTAATGCAATTAGATATACATTTTTCTGTTTGGGTGATGGCTGGGCCTGTTTGGGTGATGATATTTTTCCAAGGCTGGGAGAGTCCATTAATGGCAAATTGTGTCAGGGAAAGGGGTTACTTGGGCCTGAGGGATAATGGAGGTGCTGCTCTGGTGGAAATAATGGGCTCTTTGGAGTTAGGCTTGAGTTTGAATCCTTGTTCTGCTCCTTGTTGGATCTGTGACCCAGAGCCAATTCTTTACTGTCTCTGAACCTGAATTTTCTCCTCACTGAGATGGAGCTAATTCTACTCACATTATAATTCCATTATGAGAACTATAGATAGTATGTGCCAAGCACGTCCACAGCCACATGGATGCTGGTTCTTTGCTTTCCCCCCAGGGGACCCAAGCCATCTGCTTTATACTGTTGGAGTGAATGAGCAGCAACAAGTCCTACAAATATGATCTGATTTCATTGTAGTCAGAAGAAAGCTGACTTTTATAACAACTTGTAAGCCTCACCCTAAGCTCTTTGCGTATGTTACCTTTATTAATACTTACTTGCAGCAATCTTCAAAGGAGTGTTGTTATTCCCACTTTAGATGGGGACAATGAAACTCGAAATCCAGACAGCCCGGCTGGAAAATGGCAAAGCTGGGAGTAATATTTTGCATGAGTTAGACTCACTTTCCACAGGTCCTATTGGTGAGGCTGCAGTGGCAGGAAGAGAAAAGGATACTTACTGCTAACTCTGCAGTCAGAGAAAAGGTGTGTTTCCTGGTGTTTTAAATCAAACCTTATTTTTAGAGGAGCCATAGAATGTGACAAACCTCTACTTCCTATTCTGTTTCTGTGTGAAGAATATTCAAGGACTATTTGTTGAGGCAGAGGAAAGAGGAGGTAACAGGAAGGAATAAAGAGGAAGCATTATTCATTTCCCTTTTGCTTTGATCCAAGTTCTCTGGAACAGATCACTTGGAACATGGTGCTTCAGGTGAGATAACCTGATACTTCCTAATCATTTGATGGTGTGTTAACATGTCTTATTAAAAATGTAGTCCTGCTGAAGAGGAGAGCACTGAGTCCAACAAAACTTGTCATTTACAAAAACTAAAGCGGAAGAATGAAAGTGACCACGGAAAAACTCTTTCAAATATAGGCAGTATTTGACATGGAGATTTGGTGTCAAACGGACTAGCATTCAATTCACAACTTTGCATTCGACTAGCTCTGTGACCTTGGGAACGCCCATCCTGAACCTGTGTTCCTGTAGCTGTAAAATGGAATCCTACATTTATTTAGTGACGGTTTAGCAATAACTATATGCCATGCAGTATTCTAGGCACAGGGCATGCAGTAGAGAAAAAAGAAAACAAGCATCCTTTATTTTTATTTATTATTATTATATTATTTTTTGTTATTATACTTTAAGTTCTGGGGTACATGTACAGAACATGCAGATTTGTTATATAGGTATACATGTGCCACAGTGGTTGGCTGCATCCATCAACCCGTCATTTACATTAGGTGTTTCTCCTAATGTTATCCCTCCCCCAATTCCCCACCCCTCAACAGGTCCCAATGTGTGATCTTCCCCTCCCTGTGTCCCTGTATTCTCATTGTTCAGCTCGCACTAATGAGTGAGAACATGCAGTATTTGGTTTTCTGTTCTTGTGTCAGTTTGCTGAGAATGATGGTTTCCAGCTTCATCCATGTCCCTGACAAGGACATGAACTCATCCTTGTTTATGGCTGCATAGTATTCCATGGTGTATATGTGCCACATTTTCTTTATTCAGTCTATCATTGATGGACATTTGGGTTGGTTCCAAGTCTTGGCTATTGTGAACAGTGCTGCAATAAACATAGGTATGCATGTGTCTTTATAATAGAATGATGTATAATTCTTTGAGTATATAACCAGTAATGGGATTGCTGGGTCAAATGGTATTTCTAGTTCTAGATCCTTGAGGAATTGCCACACTGTCTTCCACAGTGGTTGAATTAATCACACCAACAGTGTAAAAGCATACCTATTTCTCCACATCCTCTCCAGCATCTGTTGTCTCCTGACTTTCTAACGATCACCATTCTAAGTGGTATGAAATAGTATCTCATTATGGTTTTGATTTGCATTTCTCTAATGATCAGTGATGATGAGCCTTTTTTCATACATTTGTTGGCTGTAAAATGTCTTCTTTTGAGAAGTGTCTGTTCATATCCTTCACCCACTTTTTGATGGGGTTGTTTGTTTTTCCTATACATTTATTTAAGTTCTTTGTAGATTCTGGATATTAGCCCTTTGTCAGATGGATTGATTGCATAAATTTTCTCCCATTCTCTAGGTTGCCAGTTCACTCTAATGATAGTTTCTTTTGCTGTGCAGAAGCTCTTTAGTTTAATTAGATCCCACTTGTCTATTTTGGCTTTTGTTGACATTGCTTTTGGTGTTTTAGTCATGAAGTCTTTTCCCATGCCTATGTCCTGAATGGTATTGCCTATGTTTTCTTCTAGGGTTTTTATGGTTTTAGGTCTATGTTTAAATCTTTAATCTATCTTGAGTTAGTTTTTATATAAGGTATAAGGAAGAGATCCAGTTTCAGCTTTCTGCATATGGCTAGCCAGTTTTCCCACCACAATTTATTAAATAGGGAATTTTTTCCCCATTGCTTGTTTTTGTCAGATTTGTCAAAGATCAGATTGTTGTAGGTGTGTGGCTTTATTTCTGAGGACATTGGTCTATATCTCTGTTTTGGTACCAGTACCATGTTGTTTTGATTACTGTAGCCTCGTAGTATAGTTTGAAGTCAGGTACAAAGATCCTTTTCTAGTGGTGCTTACATTCAAGTGAGGGAGGAGTCAGAAATAATAAGTAAGGTATACAAAGCTAAAACATGTAATACATTAGGTAGTGATAAGTGATAGTAATAAAAAATAAAAAAGAAAGGAAGATGTGTATTTTCGTGGGGAGGAAGGGTAGTTAGAATTTTAGGATGCCCAGGGTAGGTCTCAATGAGAAAGTGATTTTTTTATGTAAAGAGACTAAAGAAGTGAAGGAAGGACCTATGTAGATGGCTGGGGATGATAGTAGGTGGTTATATACATAGGCTTGTTATTTAGGGGAAAGTTCCAAGCTACAGATATAATTTAGAAGTCATCGCCTCATAGATGATACTATAATTAAACCATTGAGTTTGAATGAGGTCACCAGGGAGTGATTTGTAGACAGAAAAAAATTGGCCCAAATACTGAGACCTACAGCATGTCATTATGTGCAAGTATAAGAGAAAGAAAATGCCTGTAAATGGGACTGAGAAGGAATAGCAATGATGTAAGAGGATGACCATGTGAGTGCAGTGTCCTGGAATCAAAATGAAAATGTGTGTTAAGGCATAAAATACTGTTGACATACTAAATAAGTGAGATGAAGACTGAGAAAGGAAATCTGGAATTAGAAACATGGTGGTCACAGGTGTCCATTGGAAAAGCTGTTTTGGTGGAGTGCTGGGGACAAAATCCTGCTTGGAGTGGGTGCAAGAGAGTAAAGAAACAAAGGAAGAAGAGTATGTCTAGACAACTTGTTTGAGAAGCTCTGATATCAAGGGAAGGAGAGAGAGAAATGTGGCTATGATGGAGACAACATAGCATCAGGACAGGAGTTCTATTTATTATTCTGACGGGGAAAATAGTCCCAAATGTGTCTCCATGTCAATGGAAAAAATCTAGTAGAGCAGGAAAAACAGATGAGGTTTCTGAATAATGAAATAGTATCTAGAGAGAATTGGGATAACAATAATAACCATAAAATTATAACTGATCTTTTAAATTAAATACCTTCTGTGAGTCAGGTTTCTGTCCTTGGCCCTTTGCATTTATTATCATCCTCTAAATGCCCTGCTAATCATTCCCATTTTACAGACAAGGAAACCGGGGCTTGGAATGTTAGTTATCATGCTCTAGAGGAAGGTTCTCAAGTTCTAATGTGTGTACACATCACCCGGGGATTTTGTTAAAATGCAGATTTTGATTCAGTAGGTCTGAGCAGGGTCCTGAGAATCTGCATTCCTAATTTGCTCCCAGGTGATGCGGATGGTGCTGGACTGCACAACGACTATATGGAGTCTAGAAAAGATCACATGGACTGTACTGAATTTCTGGCCTGTTCGACAAAAATCCCAAGTCCCTTTTACAGGTGCCGTGTGTCCTCCCATGATATTGGTTGGGTTACAAATTAGAAAAACCAAAGTGAAAGAGAAACCAAGGAAACCCAAAGAGAAACCCAGGGAGGAAGGAAAACCACCACTTTTTTTTCCTGCTGTCTTGTTGGAAGAATCCTGAGGAAAGTGGCACAGGCAGATTTGGGACACCAAAGCATACGCTCGTTATTAGCCCATTGGAAGGACCAAGTTTCCCCCACTGGGCCATCTTAGAAGAGTGTCTGGGCCAGTTGGGCTTTTTCTTCCCTTGCCTTCCCTCCCCTCCCCTTCCCTCCCTTCCTTTTTT
>PVKP010011310.1:0-61749 GCA_004027715.1 Plecturocebus donacophilus
AACAGAGCTCCTACCTTCAAATGGCTTGTAAATAAAGATAATAAAACAGGTTTATCAGCCTAAGCCACATGGTGAAATCTCGTCTCTACTAAAAATACAAAAAAAAAAAAAAAATAGCCGGGTGTGGTGTTGTGCACCTGTGGTCCCAGCTACCTGGGAGGCTGAGGTGGGAGGACTGCTTGAGACAAGGGTGCAGAGGTTGCAGTGAGCTGAGACCACGCCACTGCACTCCAGCCTCAGTGATAGAGTGAGACCCTGTCTCAAAAACAAAAAAGAAAAAGACAGGTTTAAAAAAATCATTGCACAGCAAAATTACTACAAGTGTGGTATCATGAAAATTTAGAAGAGATCATATTCAACTGAGTGAAGCAAAAGAGGGTTCGCCCCGTCTTCTCCCTCCCCATTGAATTCAGCAGAATCTTGCTGCCTTCATCCCCTTCACAGTATCCTGCCCCTCCGTTGTCAGGGCTAGTCCCTCAGGACCTGGACCACCGTAAATCTCAGCCTCACAGAACTTCCGACCAGGTTTTTCACTGTGGTCATACCTATCCCTGCAGTAGCATTTCCCAAAAAACGTAGGTAAGGAAACACCTCTTTTGCCCATATTCAAATGTTGTAAGACAGTGCTCATGTGTCCCACAGGGATTCTTTTCTTCCAGCAAACATCTCTGACCCCTTCACCTACTTCCTCTTTTCCAGACTTGACATCATCTTCTGTGTCAGCAACCCTCGAAGACACTGGTACCCAGAGGAGAGCAGGCCTTTCTCTTGAGAGGATATTCAATAGCTGTGACTGTTACTGAACATGGTCCTTATGGGTAGATTGAGGGAGTGTGTTTCTTGAACCCCTGAAATCTTGATAGAGTCACATGTGTGGCAGCCCCATGACCTAGTCTCAACCCCATCATAAAGGAAATGAACCTACTTTTTCATGCCTTATTTTTGGTGAATCCAGGCTGCCGCCTAGTGATCCCTGCTTTATGTTCTAGATGTTTAGTAAAATGTTCGAGTCCTTGATTCCAGGCTACTACTGTGCATATTGAGTACCAACCCTTGGTTTTTGAAATCCACCTCTGCCCACTTTCGGTTCGTTAGAAGTCTGCTGAGACCTTCCATGACAGTTTCATATAAGCCTTTTCAGTATCCTTTGATCTCATTTAACTAAATCTGTGTGTGCTCTCACACTGCTTTCTCATCTTGGACTTCCACTTTAATTATTTTGGTATTTCCAGTCTATAGATTATTCTCCTTGACTAAGTACATGGAAATGAAATGGAAAGTATCACAAAACCTGTAAACTTGAACCACTAAGGCCTTAGAAGTAATCTAGCATGAGAGGGTGTAATCACCACACAACAGAGGAGCAAGGAAGTCCCAGGTCACTTCACCTGCACTGTGTTACTCATTCGCAGCCATCCCTGAATACAACACGCTGAGGCCTCAGAGAGTCTGAGACAGCTTTCAATTTTTCACTCCACTCAAAAAAGGAGGAAGGGAGGGAGTCGGTCATGAAACATGCAGTTCTAAACATTCATTCTGTGCCCAGCACTGAGGATACAGAGGAGTGACTTCTTCGTCTAATCCCTTTGAGGGTCTCTGTCTTCAAATTACTCATCGTCACAAGCAAAATAGGGATGGAAATAATCATTTTTGCAGGAGAGGAAATTGAAGCTCAGATAAAGAAAGTAACTTGTCGGCTGGAAGTGGTGGCTCACACCTGTAATCCCAGCACTCTGGGAGGCCGAGGCAGGCAAATCACTTGAGGCCAGGAGTTTGAGACCAATCCAGCCAACTTAGTGAAACCCCGTCTCTACTAAAAATATAAACATTAGCTGGGCATGGGGGCGCACGCCTGTAATGAGCCCATGAGGTGGAGGCTGCGGTGACCCTTGCTCCCATCACTGTTCTCCAGCCTGGGTGATAGAGGGAAGTCCCATTTCAAAAAAAAAAAAAAAGGAAAAAATAAAGTAACTTGCCCAGAGGTGTGCAGCTAGTACAGGAGCTTTCCACAATGCCTGGCCTACTCTCCTAAGTCACTAGTGAGGCATGAGGTGGATGTAATGAGCATGTAATGCACCTGGACAGTATGCACTTTGAGAAAACACTGTGAGGATGGCACCCTCCTGGCTTACCCACGCTGGACAACAGTTCTCAGGAGGGGTCTGTCTGATGCGGACATCTATCCCCTCAGGAAGACAGACTGCTGAAGAGCAAAGATTGGACCCATATTACCATCTGTTAAATGGGTATAATAATCAGACCTACCTCTCACGCCTGTAATCCCAGCACTTTGGGAGGCTGAGGTGGGTGGATCACAAGGTCAGGCGTTTGAGACCAGCCTGGCCAACATAGTGAAACCCCATCTCTACTAAAAATATAAAAAATTAGCCAGGCATGGTGGAGCACACCTGTAATCCCAGCTACTCGGGAGGCTGAGGCAGGAGAATCGCTTGAACCCAGGAGGCAGAGGTTGCAGTGAGCCCAGATTGTGCCACTGCACTCCAGCCCAGGCAACAGTGTGAGACTCTGTCTCAATAAGAAAAAAAAGACTGAGACAATTTATCTAAAGCACCCTGTAAATATCCGCTATCATTATTAACTTTAAGAACTTTGAGAATACTTTTTCCAGTAAAGACTTTTTCCTTTTTTTCTATGAAAATTTTTGTTACTATGGAAATTTTCAACCATGTAGAAAAGTATTACTGAAAGAATGGCAGACTGAATCTTCACATACCCATCTCCCAGTTTCAATATTTGACACTCATGGACAATCTTATTTAATCCATAGTCACACACACACAAACACACACACATACACACACACACACACACACACAGTTATTTTGATCAGATTCAAGGCATAGCTTCATCTGTAAATATTTGTGTATATATCTGTAAAACAGAACATTGTTGTTTTAAAAATGACAAGAATACTATTAACACTTAAAAATTTTAATGGTAATTGCTTGATATTATCAAATATACCACTGATGTCTCTATTTCTCTACCATCTTATAATTGTTCTTGTTACAATTTAGTTAGAATAAGATCCAAGTAAGCCTCACACCTAGTGATTGCTGGGTCTCTTTTATTTATTTATTGAGAGAGAGAGAGAGAGAGAGAGAGAGAGAGAGAGAGAGAGAGAGAGTGTGTGAGTGAGTCTCACTCTGTTGTCCAGGCTGGAGTGCAGTGGTGCGATCTTGGCTCACTGCAACCTCCACCCTCCAGGTTCAAGCGATTCTCCTGCCTCAGCCTCCTGAGTAGCTGAGATTACAGGCGCACACCACCATGCCCAGCTAATTTTTGTATTTTTAGTAGAGATGGGGTTTCACCATGTTGGCCAGGCTAGTCTTGAACTCCTGACCTCAGGTGATCCGCCCACCTCGGCCTCCCAAAGTGCTGGGATTACAGGCATGAGCCACAGCACCCAGCCTTGGTCTCTTTTAATCCACAGCCTTCCCTTTTTCATTATTTGCTTCTCCCTTACAGTTTTTTTGATTGAAGAATCTAGGTCATTCGTTTCCATTGATATAATTTCCCACAGAATCCTGTGAGCTATATAAAAATCATTTCCCTTTCAGTATAAGCAATTCTGCTTTCCTCTCTTCAGCTCAAGAGTAATTTTCTGCTTGTTATAATTTGTTAAATTTTTACCCTTGTGTAAAAAAATTTCTTGAGACACAGTTATATTTATTTTACCTAGATAAGTATGTATTTAGCATTTACTATGTCTCAGGAACTATTCTTATTTCTTCACAAAGATTAGTTCATTTAGTTACAATAATATTATCTTCTTTTTACTGATGTGATGTCTAAGACTTAGAGAGGTTAAGTAACTTACCTAAGGTCACACAGCTAGTAAATAGGCAGACAGCTCTATTTAGAAATCAACATTGGAAGAATAGTAAACGTTCACTTGATCTAACCCTTTTTGCAGTCAGTGTTGTACAGCTAAAAAGGCACTAGACTTGGGTTTTGAGTTTGACTACTCTATATATTAGTAGGTGATTCTGAGCAAGGTACTAAACCTCTCTACTTTCTTGATATTAATCAACACTAAACATGAACCCCACACAGACAGCCATTTCAAGGGCTAAATGTGAAATCCCTTTTTATAAATTTCACCTCATAATAAACCACACCAGTTAAGAATGCAGTAGACAGACTCTATTAAGTTCCAAATCTTTGGGCCGTTTTTCTCCAGTATTCAGATACGAATATTACTTATGGATTAACAAATACTTAGTAAGTGGGGACTTTGAGTCACAACTAAAATGTCTATCATGAACTAATTGTAGGATGGGTTAATTGGATTAATTAAAGAGATATCAATTGTCATCTGATAAAAATACATAAAATATTGTGTTAAAACCGTCGAGATTAAAAAGCAAACAATCAACAGCAGTTAAAATTATATGCATTTGCTTCAAATAAAATGATTGAACTTTAGAAGATAAATTTCCTATAATATAAATAATCTATAGTATGTGAATAGTTGAGAAGTAGTTAAATAGAGTGGATTAAAATTAAATCATAACCCCAAATTCAGGTACAAACTTATTATTGATCTTATTGAGCTTGGGCATTAGCATTCCCAGAACAATTATGTCTAATAAATTGAAGTATGTGCTCAGATTACTTTCATAAATTGATGGGCTGTCAAAATAACAGAATATATGGTGTTCTTTAAAATTCCCTTCAAATTTAGTTTTACAATAATATGGCAATTTAGAGAACAATTGCCTTCTTGTACTTCCACATTTTAAGATTTATTTCAAATTCACTTTCACATATAAAGAGAGCCCAACAGAGTGATATCCTCTACTTACAAGTAAAATTAATCATTTATTATTTTTCTACTTCTGCTTTTTCTTTAGCAAAATAATAAACAAGAAGTTAATTCCTTCTTGAAGAGGGAAGATCATTTTTAGTTGCTCATTTGTCCTTCAAAAAACCCTGCAGAGGTGATCAAGGAGACACCTCATTATCTCAATCTTCTGGAAGCCTCTGTTACATTCCAATGTCCAACTGTCCAACTTCATTAGTTCTTATCTGGATGGAGTACCGCCCCCTTCAGCCCATGGAGAAAGGCAAACACCTCCTTCAGAGTCAATCTAATGCTTTCTCAGATAAATAAGCATGAAGAAAAGTCAAAGTGCATTCTAGCTCTAAAACAAGGAATGAAATGTTTTCCTGATACAAGTTTGTTTTCATCTGATAATAATTTTATAGATCACAGAAACTGCATGGTACGTATATCCTACCAGGAGAGTCCCAGGATAATTTTTTTAAAACACGCAGGTCACGTGAAGATTATTATTGGTTAGTCCAGCAGTACATGGCAAAGAGTCATTTCAATTTAACACCCAAAGCCACCCAGAGGCCTAAAGCAGGCAACTTCCACTGCACTTAAAAGGAAAAAAGTACACACGCGCGCGTGCACACACACACACACACACACACAAACACTCAGGGCAAAAGACCACTTAGGCCAGATAAAACCAACCTGAAACTGCTTCATAATACTACCACAATTTTGTCGTTACTATCTTTTTGCATATATAAAACTCGTATTTTTTAAAGAATATTCATGACACGAACAGGTCACGATCACTGACTAAAATATTTTCTTAGGTTTTAGATACTTCAACAATATTGTCAGTCTTTACATGTTGAATATGGGTTGCAAACTAGAGACTGAACATTTTTATTGATTTCTTATATAAACATACACAGAGAGGAAATAGATGTGGATGGGACCTAGTTTTGAGGTGTCTACTAAGAAAACTTCTAAACCTCTTCAAAGAAATGGCAGCATGATGAGCTTTGAAAATGTAAAAGAAAAGAGCAGAGAAGGAAAGCCTCACATACAGACACCCAATGAAGAGTTGTGTTTCATGGTAACACGCTACCCTCAGGTTCAGATCACAGTCAACCTGGTTTTTCATATATTCAAGGTTCTTCCTCAACCATTTTCCCTTCTGTGCGGTTGTGATCAGATAGCTCGTACTGTTCCTACCCCTGAAAATGGTGCATGGGATACCTGCCAACAACACATGTAAGCCTCATGGAGGACAGCAAACACCTCATCATTCAAAACCAACATTCACAGGACAGTACCATTTCTGTTTGCCTTTTTATGTTAATCCTCATCCAACATGTTTTGAAAATAGACACACTTCAACAGTTCAGAAAACACTAGTACTAATAAAATCAACATGTTACATGCTGAAGTAATTGCTCAATTCAGTCAAACCCCTAGCCCCAAGCAAAGAAATGTGAAATTCAAGAAAATCTTGAATAATTCTCTAATGAAAGACCCCAAGGGCAATAAAGAATGCTGGGCAGGGGTGGTTGTCCAAGGGTCATCGTATGTCAATGGCTTCAGGGGCTTGGCACAGTGGGCAGACTCCCAGCAAAGGAAAATTTCCCCTAGGGAGCTCATTCTTGGGTTTCTCAAACCCCTGGTTTGAAAAGCAAAGTTTCATTTCTTTGTCTCTAATAGATCTAATATCCTTATGTCTTACTGTAAAACCAAGACTTAGACCCAACCCATGATTAACTTGCCTTTCAAGAAGTATCTGAGACACAATACCAGAGATGCTATTCCATGGTGAATACTTGAATGTATACCTGGAGACAAAAGTCTCTCGTTTTTAAAATTAAACAGCACACTTAACACAGTCAATGTAAAAACCCAGCCTGCGCACTAAGGTCATGTCAGGTTTCTCCTAGTAATGCCATCTGCTTTGGTAGTTAACTGGGAAACACCAAGACAGAGGATTGGTCAGAAGTTAAGGAAGCTTCGTGTGTATGTTAAGCCTTGATGCTAAAATTCCCATATAGACAGGGAGAGCCACACACTACATTAGGCAATTCATTTGATCTTATTTACAGAGTTCTATTTCCTTTGTTTAAAAAATTCAACTAGGCCTTTAGGGAAAAAGGATCATTTTAAGAATGGCCTAGTTTTTCTGCTTGCATTTGTACATCTGAGAAAACATTCTGAGGCAAGATCTGAATTCTGGAAAGGTAAAGGAATAGTATGACAAGGCTAGGCCTGTGTGATCTGTGATCCAAAAATGTCAGGACATCCTGCCACAAAGGGGGAGTGGAGGCACACGTCTTCACTGAAAGGACGTTCTCTTTTAGCTAAAATGAAGCATCTGTTTGCATTGGAATCCTAAGGGTAGGTAACTTCTAGTAAAATTCAACTTTAAGATAAAGAAAGAAATGTAGTGTGAAATCAATTCAAACACAACCTAAAGCTCATCTGTCCTAGTGTTATCTTCAGAAAGGCATTTTTATATCACATAGGAACCTTTCTCAAAATACTCATGTGTAGCTTTCACCTCTAGATATTGAGCAGTGGAGAACCATCCCATTGTTCCTGATGTGTATCCCAGGGTAGCTTACTTATTTTAAAGAGGCAGCATTGGATGACAAAGTAATAGTTTAAAATAAAGGAAGTCATAATAAATGTAAATACTTTAATGTAATAATGGATAATCTAAATAATGTAAAATAGTATAAATCGCCAGGTGCGGTGGCTCACACCTGTAATCCCGGCACTTTGGGAGGCCGAGACGGGCGGATCATGAGGTCAAGAGTTCTAGACCAGCCTGGCCAACATGGTGAAATCCCATCTCTACTAAAAATACAAAAATTAGCTGGACACAGTGGTGTGCGCCTATATTCCCAGCTACTTGGGAGGTTGAGACAGGAGAATTGCTTGCACACGGGAGGCAGAGGTTGCAGTGAGCCAAGATCGTGCCACTGCTCTCTAGTCTGGATGACAGAACAAGACTCCATCTCAGAAAAATAAAATAAAAAATAAAAATAAAATAGTATAAATAATTTTAAATAGTTTCTAATTAATGTGAACAAACTAATGTAAATAACTGCCTATTCAAAAATGACTTTGCATCTATTGGATTAGTAAACCACCTATTTTCTCTTCTTCCAGAAAAAAGGATGACAGTACTCAAAATCTCTGCCCATTGATCTAAAAATTTGATACTATTTTTGTTTCTGTTTTGAGACAGGGTCTCACTCTGTGGCCCAGCCTGGAGTGCAGTGGTGAGATCTCCAGTCATTGCAGCCTTTACCTCCTGGGCTCGGGCGATCTTCTCACCTCAGCCTCCCAAGTAGCTGGGACTACAGACACATGCCACTACATCTGGCTACTTTTGTTTTATTTTTGGTAGAAATGAAGTCTCACTATGTTGGCCAGGCTGGTCTCCAACTGCTGGGCTCAAGTGGTCCTCCTGCCTGGGCCTCCCAACGTGCTAGGATTACAGGTGTGAGCCACTGTGCCTAGCTAAAAATTGATACTATTTATAGTATATTAAGTCAGTTGCTATTCAAATATGCTTTGGCAAAAAAATAAAACTAGGATCTAGGGCTTTAGAAGCACAGAGTCACTCGAGTTTTGGATTTGTGTATGTTTGACTAGGCTCAAGGAAAACAGAACTAGAAACAGTTCCCTGCTCCATAGGAAGGAAAACCTGTCCTGATTACTATGATGCTTTTTCCCAAACACTATCCTAGACAGGCAGAGCTTTTAAATGGTCAGGTGATCTCCTGAGGAAACCACTGATGAAACGGCTGAGGATCTCAGTGTGCCCATCGGGGTTTTCTCACGGTCTCCAAGCTGACTTTGTAATTCTCTTGAGGCTTAAACTGGCAGGTGGCCCACAGGATGAGGCCTGCTCGTGGGTGGGCGTGTGTGTCATGCTTTTCATAATATATCAAGGAAAAGGTTTTGAATTATTTCCCAGAAATTCAAAATCAAGAGACTTCACATATAAATATCCAGATTAATGGCTTCTGTTTAAAAATTGGAAGTTGTACCAACTGTGGACCATCGGCTGCAGTCAGGGGTGGCCAAACAGATCTTTGTGCTCAGTTTACGGGTTTTCATCCCAGGCATTGCCTTGTTTAAGTCTTATGAACTCTGAGTTTGTAAAACCTGCAGATAGACATCTGGATGCATTTTTCAGGCCCCTATGTCTATTACTCTACCCTCTGCTATAAAAATATTCAAAATTAATTTATATAAAATATTTAGAACAAGCTCATAATAAAGCCAAGTATTCCAGCCTCAACATGCATTTGTAAAGATTTTTCTCCTTTCTTGCTTTCAACCTTGAAACATACTTTGAAACTCTTAATTTCTCACTTTCCCACTAGATACTTCTGTACACTGTGCTTGCTTATCTAATTATGTGCTTGCTTACAAATTCCAGGGGCCAATGTTGAAATGAACCAGGTAAAGAGACCAAGCTGCAGAATCCTCCCACTTAGGAGGAGTGTGAATAGTTAGCCTACTGCTATCTGGCCCAAGTCAGGCTGATACCACCCAACCTCTGGACAGGCAATTACTCAAGATACACATTGGAGCTACACATCCAAACCTGCACTCTCCTGCACCACTGCCGTATAGTTCCCATGCCGTTTCCTTCTAAAACCCCTTCACTCAGCCCAAAAGGCAGAGATGGCTTCTCTGAGGCAGAAGCCCAGCCGTCTCCCACCTGCTAGCATTTGATCAATGCAGTTGCCTTCCTTTCCTTTCACCATGCCTTGCTGCTCATGTTTTTGGTCTCTGAGTGGTAAGCAGCTGAACTTTAGCCGGTTACAAAATAAAATCTCAAAAGATCTTAGCTGTTATTATTTTGATCATATAATAACCCTTTTCCTTATACTCCTTAACTTATACATTCCTTTCTATATGTTCTTTTTTCTCTTCCAGAGACTAAATTAGGAAATAACCAATGTTCTGGCTTGTGCAGAAAACACAAGTGTACACATTTATATATACTGCAAGACTGAAATTTGAAACATGTGCGTATGTCTGTGTGTGCGTGTGTGTGTGTGTAAATATATAACATGGGAGATGCTGGACGGGAGAATTGGGTTGTTTAATACTCCACTCTATTTCAGCCCAGGGGCAAAAAGCCTCCACCTTTGTTTCCTTTCCAAGCCTATCCCTTGTGGTACTTTAAACATCTTTTCCAGAATTACTCTTATTTTAAAACCTCAGCTCTAAGGACATGAAACAAATAACTTAAATGGATCACTGTCCCAAAAGGAGGACCTGCTTTTTATTTGGATGTGCCATCATACAAACATTGCCTTCAGTATTCTGGCAAAACAACACAGAATGGAGGCAAAATAATGTGTCCAAAGAAATGTCAATACATATTCTTATAGTCATCCTGCAATAGCATGGGATTGAGATGATTAAATTCACAGCTCCAATAAACAGCACGCAAATTACTTCTTGAAGGGAGCGGCATAATAATACCTGGAGCGTAAAAAGAGGAAATGAAGTTTAATTAAGTGTTGCCCAGTGAAATCATACTGAGAAAGCACAGTGAAGGGGGAAAACTGAAAACTCACCCTGCCCAACGATGGGAGGGACATGCTGTCAAGTATAAAAGACCTTGATGAAAAAAAAACACATTACATATGTACATATAACACATATGTAACATATAATACACTGTAACATATGTAATATACATACTATGTATGTACATAATATATATGCATTGCAAAGTTAACCCAATCATGAATCAACCTCCTCATTTTCATTTATACTAAAACATTGATTTATCTTTGCTTTTTATAACACTACTATATTCATAAAGAAAGAAGTCAAAACCCAAATAGGACTGGTATGTCTTCTGTAGTTAATATGAATAAATATAAATACCTTCAAACACATCTAGTATTTGTCTGTTACCAAGATAAAAATCACTGAGTTTAAGAACAGGCCCCAGATTAAAATTTGCGTCTTCATGGGACATCATGACCCTTGAGGAATGAAAACGAAGTCATAGAAGAGAAATCAAGTTTTGAGACTAAATACTAAGATACATGCTTAAAGATTTGTTTTTGAATATATACTTATATGTATATTAAATATATATATATATTTATATATATTTATATATATTTATAATATATATATTAAATCTTTAAGCATGTATCTTTAATACTTATAATATTATAAGTATTATATATACTTATATATTCAAAAATATATAGTAAATTATTATATAATAATATACTTAGGTTTTCCTTGGTCAAAATGTGAAAATTTCAGCCTCTCTATCTGAACTGGCCTTGTGAACTATTATCCTCAATACCCAAGCCCATCAGCACATGCTCTCAAGAAAGTCTCCGTAAATAGTTGGTACATGTATAGAGTAATCTCTTGTCCATCTAAGTCCATATGTTAACTCTCCTGATTACATGCACTTAGTAACTGTTCAATGAATGCAGACTCTGTAAATTATCTGTATAATTTATATATAATTGTACAAATTATTATGGAAAGCAAGACTTTTCTAAATTTATCACATTTCAAACATTACATATCAAATTAAGGAAAAAGCTTCAGACAGTATCTTAAAGAAAAGAATTAAAAGATATAAAATGGCTATCATTTCTTGAAAACTTATCATTATACTACTAATTACGGCAAACACTTCACACATAACACCTACTAAGTGCCAGGCATTGTTCTTTGTACCTTGTCATTATTAACTCATTTAGTTTGTGCAACAACATTGAATGAGATTGATAATACTACTATCTTCACTTTACTGATGAGGAAATGGAGACACACAAACATTGCATAATTTGCCTGATGTCACACTGCTAGTAGGCAGTACAGCCTAGATGTGGAGACAGCCAATCTGCCTCCAGTCTCTTAACTGTGCCAAGTATTATGGTAGGACCTTAATATATATGATCTCATTCATCCTCACAACTACTCACCTAAGACATATAATATTAGTCACATTTTTACAGATGAGAAGAGTCTTTAAAATGATGTTCTAGGTTGCACTGCTAAGGAGCAGGTTTTGAAGCTAGGATTTGAAGCCAAGCCTGTCTAAATCCAAGTTGACACACTTTCCACTCAATTATAGTACTCCTTTGAACATATGAAAACAGATAAGGAAGTCCCAAGCTTGAAAAACAAATCAACTATTGGGTTTTCCTAGAAAATACATCAAGTCTACAATAGTGACTCTGGATTTACAGATAACTGCCTATCTTAAAATCCCAGTGAAACTCCCTCCTTGAATGGAAAAGAATAGACTGATGTAAAAAAACAATTGTAAAATAGATGATACAATCTCTGAAACTTAAAAAACTTCACACCATTCCTTAAATTTTAATTAAATCAGAGATATATCAATCAATTAAATTTAGTTCCTATTCAGAAATCTCACCATCTCCACCCTTGATTACAGATCCTTTCCCTCTCTCTTATAGCTGAGAGGTCACAGTTATAATTCATTAGCAATACTTAAGGATTTTAGATGAGTTCTCAGACTACCACAGTTATATTACAGTGAGCAGTAACAGAAATCAGGCATCTCTTCACACACAAAAAGTCATTTCCGATAACAATCAAAGCCATAACAAAAAACCCTCGTCTAATATCTTATGCTGTTATAATAGCTATCTTTGACAACTAAATACCAAGTAATCAAAACAAATGTTAATTAGCACCCAGCATTTACCATTCATAGAGACAGGCCATCATTCATTAATTATCAGACCAATAACAGAGTATTGATCACAATTTGTCAACTTGGAAATAACTGAAACCAGTAAAAGAAGAAGAGAATCTTTCAATAAACAATAGGCTTTCATTTCAGAAATGCTTAACCAGCTCTTCTATTGTACGTTACCCCTCTCATCAATAAATGCTTTTCATATAATTGTCTCTCTCTTGATTGTGCTGGCTTTTTAAAACAAAAATTATGTGGTTTGGGGAGAAGATATTAGGCACATATATCATTTTGGCAACCAATATCAAGTCATGATGGAATTAAGAGTCAATACCTTGCAGGAGTCATAAAATTAGTGCTTCCAATCTAGGTGCCATACCTTAAAATACTGTTAGTTAACTTGCATTTTTTAATCCATTTTATAAGACATTTACTGAGTACCTATCTGTGCCTTCTAAATATGGATGTAATTATCCAGATAGTTGATTTGCATTCTAAATCTTAATATTCAGTGCAAAGATACATAAAGCAGACATCTTCACAGAACAAGGCAAAACACACTATCTGCTTTGTCTTAGATTCCTGAGTCAATGTAAAGTCAATTTCCAATCTAAAGGAAAAACAACAGACTTTACTGGAATCTGAAACATAGACCTTAAAATATTATCTTCCTCGCTAATCATTTCTTCCAAAACCTTCATAAGAATTTTACAAAGAAGTGCAACACATAAAAACTGAAACCACTTAAGGGATGGAATTATGACTAAATCCACTTTTACACAAATAAGCTATCATGATGCTTCATAGGGCTCTCTAATGATCCCAACACAAACATTTTATGTCATAAGGAAAAACTTACGTTATAGGGAAAAATAACAAAGTTTCAGTTGTGAATGTGAGTTAAGGTAAAATTGAAAGCCCTAATTTTACCTAAGTTCGGACCCTGTCCATTTTGGACAGGGAGAAAAGGACAGGATTAGTTACAATTTTGAGGAACTGGAAATTGACTCAACACATAGTTAACATTGTCCGAGGGAATGGCGCTTTTCCAGCTGCTGGGACAGGCCAAGTGTTTTAACTCTGCAAAAAACCTCAGCAGCTCACCTGAAAACTGGCTTTAAAACAGCTCTTCTGTGATAATCATATGTGCCCATTTTCTGCCTGAAGAATTTCCATAATTCTAAATCCCAGAAAAACATGAATCATAGTGGGGATTTGGACATAACATTAAGTATAGCAATTCTTGGATAAGGGAGGAGAGAATCAAGTAATTGCAGTGGTTATCAAAGTTCTACCTGGAGAATTGCATGGCTAAATGGATTACCCCTTGACTTTTCACTCCTGAGACTATAGTTGGATTCAAGTCCTGACTGGAGTGACTAAAAAATCATTCTGATCACTGATGCGAGAAAGGCTGAAGTGAAATTAGAATGGTGGGGTCTCAGTCCAGTTGTTTCAGCGCTATATTTCCAAATCCCCAAACCACAGCAAACCTGTACTCGCTGCAGAAAATGCATACAAAACCTACGCTTCTAGAAAAGGGTAAGAGAACTAAAAACTGCTATTAATAAACCATAAATCACACAAACATACTACCCAAGTAAAATCTTGTTACTAAACAAATATTACATTGAAAAAAAAAAAAAGAAACCTGGCTATTTAATCATTGGCATCCCTTCAAACTTCATGCTGTTAAATTATTAATGCTTTTGTTATGACCTACTTTACGCTAATCCAGGAAAAAGGTGAATTTGCTCAGGTATTTAAACAAAAAATATTTTTATTTTCAAGTGAACTCACTTCAAGTATAAAAGAAATAAAGCTAGAAATGTCGAAATGTAGGCAGCTTGATAGATCTAACCAGGAATGAAATGGAATCAATTGACACCCAAAGAAATACACAAAAGCTTCCAGTAGTGCTCAGTCCCTTCTTAAATGAAGGAGTTAACAGAACCGGCATGTTTCAAGAAAAACAACCTGTTAAATTACAATTTACAACCAGCACTGTGTGTCATTTAGAGTGAATAATTCATTTGTGCCTTAAATTCTTTCTCTGTATCGGATTTAAAACACTGCTTCTAACAACAGGTGCTTATCCCTATAAATTACTCTTCTGATTCTGTTGGAGAATGGCTGATTACAAGCACAGGAAAAGAGAAAGATGTTGGGGTATTTGTGTCAGAGCCAGCTATCCTCTAACAAGATTCCAAAAACAAATACCCTTGAAAAAATAGTATTATACCAGGGAAAACAAGACCCATGCCACCAAAAATGAATATGAAACTCAGTCAAACAATCTCATATTCATTTTTCATAGTGGATTACATGCAGTGTTTCTGCTTCATCGTTTCTAGCTATATGAGCGGACCAAGCTCTCACCTTGACATAGTTCTTGTGTTTCTCATTGACTTACCATAAGAATTCAAGCTTTATATAAAGTGACAGCAATTAAACCAACAACTCTTATTTTGTTCAGGTGATATTACTGGCTCCCCTATTTCAACTTCCATATCTGATTTAATTAAATTAGACAATTATTAGCAAACCTAAAACACTAAATAATAGCAGTAATATACTAGAGAAATTGCAAAGCTAGTTGGCATGCCCTGTATATGAGGAAGATTTTCAAGTATTGCTCCTTTCAAGACGCTTGATTAGGAGGCTATGATTGCAATCACTAATTCTTTTCTCAAGGGTCACGCAATTGTTCAGATGGCCTAGAAATTGTAATTACAAAGCAAAATGAGGCATACTGGCTGATGGTCCTTTTTCTGAAATCCAATCCTCTTTTAAAGTACACTGCATTCCAATAATTGCTTTTCATCAGTCCTCCATGTAATAGTAATATTTTATGATTTTGCATTTTCATTGAAAAATCTCATTAGTTCACAAATCATTTGGCTGTGTGAGTTTTCACATCATCAAAAGTCTTGTTTTCTACTTCCAAACCTGAGAATTTCTACAATTTTAGAAATACGGTAGTCAGTCTGTTTCCTTGGCAGCCACATGTTTACTTATAAGTGCACAGGTCTTGCCTCTTAACACGCTACTGACACAATTCCTTACCTTTGACAGCCCTTTGCTCCACAAATACAGAAAGTGAATGAATGACAAGTCACTCCAAATTCTGTTGGTTGCTCTAACACTGGAGCTAAAAAATGATGACAAGGAAGGAAGGGAGGGAGGAAGGAAGGAAGGAAGGAAGGGAAGGAGGGAGGGAGGGAGGTTGCATTCAGGATTTTTTTTTTCTGGAGTGGCCAGAGGAGAAAAGAGGGTAAAGTGTTAATAGTAATTCTAAACATAGATTATTCATTGGGAAACTAACTAAATAATGGAGAGTTTAGGGAGACAGAGGGTACAGAGTACGGAGAATACACAATAAAAGAAATAGATTTGCAAAGGTTATGGCTGTGCATCGCTTTCCTCAGCTACTAAAGAAAATTAAGTCAGTTTTTTCCATCACAGCAGCCCGGAGCATTCCTCTCTGAGTTAATAGGTTATAATGAATACAGAAGCATTTCTATATATATTAACCTTCTGAGAATTTTTCTGCATTCTATGTTCTTCTGACTGACCTATGTTTCAGCCCTGGATATGGGCTATGCTGTTGTGGAGTGTCGCTCTCCTGCGACACTGTCATCATAAAAACATCACTTTAAACCTAGACATAAAATAGGGAGATGGTGGAGCTTGGGCGCTGGTGTGGAAATGTCTGGACTTGGACCTGGTTCCATTGCCTGTCAGCTGTGTGATGGAGAACAAATAACTCCTCCTTTCTTGTGTCTCAGTTTCTTCATCTATAAAATGGAAATTATAACAACACCTCCCTCATAAGGTGATGGTGAAGATCGAAACAGTTAAGTGCTTAGAAGAGCCATGCCTGCTACTTAGCAGAAGCTCAATATTTACCCATTATTGCCATTGTTACTATTTCTCTAAACAGACCATTTTTGCTCCTTTCATTTTCTCTTGAGTCTACTCTGACCAGGCTTCCATCACCACCTCCATTAAAACTGCTCTTAGCAAAGTCACCAGTGGTCCACACATGGCCAGCACCAATGGTCAACTCAGAGTTCTCATTTATGTGCCAAAACACAGAACACTGTGGTCACTTCCCTTCCTTTAAAGTCCTGGTTGTCTCTGCTTTCTCCTTTCTCTGTCCCCTCTTCTGTTCTCTCCCATCTAACACTGGAATGTCTTAGGGCTCAGTTCTTGGACCCTGTCTATTTTCTATCTTTGCTTTTCCTAGGTAGTCTCGTCTCATGGCTTTAAATATCAACATGCCCACATCTTCTAGGTTGATCCCCTGAAATCCAAAGCTAGACATCCCAAATGCAAGATATCCCAAACTGAACTCCTGATAATCCTCTCCAAACCTGCTCCTCTGGAAATGGCATCTCTTTGTCCTTACAGTTTTAGGACATAAACCTTGGGGTATCTTGATTTCTCCTTTTTGTCTTGACCTTCAAAAATATCCAGAATCCAAGCACATACAGCTGATCTTACTGGACCAAGCCTCTTCTATTTCTTGTTGAGGTTATTGTAGGCACCCCTATACTGTTCTCCCCACTTTTATCCTTGTCTCTCTTTAGTCTGTGTTTAGTCCCTCAACACATCAGCCAAAGTGATCTCATTAATGTAAGTCAGGGAATCTCACGTCTTTGCTCAAAATCCTCTGACATCTCCAAATTTCATCAAGAGTAAAAGCCAAAGCCAGGCCCCCGAGGATGTTTCCTGTCTTCTTTCTCTCCCTCTCTTTCACTCTACTGTAGCCCTACCCATTTCCCTGCTGTTTTTTTTCTTTTTCCTTTTGAGACGGAGTCACCCAGGCTGGAGTGCAATGGCACAATCTCAGTTCACTGCAACCTCCACCTCCCGGGTCCAAGTGATTCTCCTGCCTCCGTTCCCAAATAGCTGGGATTATAGGTACACGCCATCACAACCTGGCTAATTTCTCTGTTTTTAATAGATACGGGGTTTCACCTTGTTGGCCAGGCTGGTCTCAAACTCCTGACCTCAGGTAATCCACCCACGCCAGCTTCCCAAAGTGCTGGGGTTACAGACGTGAGCCACTGTGCCCAGCATTGTTGCTGTTTCTTGAACACACCAGCCACACCACCTCTCAGAACCTTTGCTCCTTCCTAAAATGCTCTCCCAGCTTTCCTTTAGATCTTTCACTTCCTTTAGATCTTTCCTCACACTCGCCTTCTCTTTGAGTCTTCCTTTGGTGGCTCCATCTAAAATCACAGCTCTTTCTTGTCACTGCTTTCTTCTTTTCCTACTTTTGATTCCTTAGTACCTATTACCACCTAAAATACATCGTATTGACCTTGCTTATTCTTTGTTTCTTGACCAAATTTCAAGATTCATAGAGAAATTTTGTCTCTTTTGTTTATCACTGAATCTCCAGCACCCATAACAATTCCTGGCATACAGTGGGCGGCCAATGAATGTGTGTGAAATACATTCTTCCACTGGGGCACTTTGCAATATTTTGCAAGGTGAATGTTGTGGTAGACAGTAATGAAAATAGTTAAGGGAAACACTGGCTTTTGTTATGGGCTGAATTGCATCGCCTCAAAATTCATATGTTGAGTCCTAGCCTCAAGTGTGACTTTATTTGGTAATAAGACCTTTAAGGAGGTAATTAAAGCTAAGTGAGGTCCTATGGGTTGGGCCCTAATCCAATATCACTGGTGTGCCCTTATAAGAAGAGAAAAAGGCTGGATGTGGTGGCTTACGCCTGTAATCCCAGCACTTTAGGAGGCCGAGGTGGGTAGATCCCAAGGTCAGGAGTTCAAGACCAGCCTGGCCAAGATGGTAAAACCCTATCTCTACTAAGAATACAAAAATTAGCCGGGCATGGTGGCACGTGCCTGTAATCCCAGCTACTTGAAAGGCTGAGGCAGAGAATTGCTTGAACCTGGGAGGCAGAGGTTGCAGTGAGCCGAGATCGCACCACTGCACTCCAGCCTGGACAGCAGACCAAGACTCCACCTCAAAAAAGAAAAAAAAGAAAAGAAAAGAAAAGAAAAGGTAAAGACACAAGGGATGTTTGCACCCAGAGCAAAGGCCATGTGAGAACACAGCAAGAGGGCTGTCATCAGCAAGCCAAGAAGAGAGGCCTCAGGGGAAACCAACTCCGCTGCACCATGACCTCTGACTTCCCGCCTCCAGAACTGTGAGCAAATAAACTTCTATGGTTTAGTCCACCCAGTCTGTGGCATATTGTTATTGCAACCCAGCAGAAGAATACAGCCTTACAATCTTTTTTTTTAAAGAACATTTTATTGTATTTATTTCAAAATAAAACAGATAGAGAAAGCCACACAAAACACCTGCCTGCCTTAATGAGTTTATTATAAAGCTAATATTTTGTAGCCATCATGCAGATAAAGAAACAGAACTTTTGCCACAGTCCTGACTTACAGAAATCACTCCTTGTGTTTTATAGTTTTATGTAGAAAAATTCTTAGACACTTCACTTTAGACTGTCCTATTTTTAAAATTTGATGTTTTAAGTCTCCTTTCATCTACAACTTCCTCCATCACTTTCTTTTCTTTCACTTATCTATTGAAGAACCCAGGTCATTTGTCCTGTAGAGTGTTCTCCAGTTTGCACACTCAGCCTGCAGTTCTATGTTCCTCTGTATTTTCTGCAAATTTGCAATGAGATCCAGAGGTTTGATCAGAGTCAGGTCCAATCCCTTTGTCTGGAATGTGGGTTTTGCTGTTCTTCATTCATCAGGAGACACATGATAACTTGTGTTTTTTGTTTTGTTTTGTTTTCTGTTTTTTGTTTTTTTGAGAGGAAGTCTCACTCTATTACCAGGCTGGAGTGCAGTGCTGTGATCTCAGTTCACTGCAACCTCTACCTCCTAGGCTCAAGCAATTCTCGTGCCTCAGCCTCCTGAATACCTAGGATTACAGGCACGCAACACCATGCCTGGCTAATTTTTTGTATTTTTTTTTTTTTTTTTTTTTTTAGAGATGAGATTTCACCATATTGGCCAGGCTGGTGTCAAACTTCTGCCCTCAAGCAATTTGCCCACCTTGGCCTCCCAAATTGCTGGGATTACAGGTGTGAGCCACTGCACCCAGCCTGGTTATCTCTGTTTTTGTGATGTTAGCACTTTGGATACTCAGGACTAGATCTACTAACTCCTTAGGGATACAAAATGGTGATACTCTAATTTTATCCCTTAATTTTCATTTACTGATCGACTTTTATAAAGAAGCAATCACCCTCCTCTACTAGGTGATTACCCCTGGAGCTGTTTGTATAGAAAAGGTAAGAGGAATCCTAGATTCTGTACCTCTATTTACCAGTTTTCAAAATAATGCACTGATTCCCTGTTATACTTTGAATGTGATCAATTACTCTGCTTTTTTAGTCATTGATTACTCTGGGACCAAAAGGTGGTATCATTTCAAGTTTATCGCTGTCTGATGCTTTTAGGCACCAATATACATGACTTCCTTCATTAGCTGAAGTAACCAAAAGAGGGTAATTGTTGTTTTTACCTTGGGACTCTGGTAAGTCTTCAGCAGACCAATCTGGGAAAAAAAAAAAAAAAGAAAGGTCCAGGTGCCTAAGTCTCTAGAGGTCCTGCTGTTGAAAATCATCCAGAAAGAAACAACTTCCTCTACTGAGGTTCTAAAGATGTACCAGGAAACCATGTTTACTCTCCACATTCATTGACTATAACTTATTGAGTGCCTGTCTTGTGCTGGACCCTGAAAAAAGGTAAGAATAAGACAACACAACTGCTCCTAGAAACTTACAAACTTAGTGGGAAAACACCAGCAGACAGACAGCCTCAAGGGCATGTGGTAAGGGCTATGACACAGATACATTCAAAACATTATACAAGCAACTAGAAAGGGCACCCTTCTTAGAGCATATAGGGATATAGGAAAGACTCCTTGAAGGAGGAAACTTTGTTGCTCCTGGCTTTCAGGAATGCATAGGTGTTTGTCAAGCAAATTGGGCCAGGAAAGGCATTCTGGATAGAGGGAACAGTTTGTGCAACTGTATGATCTGTTCAGAAATAAAAATGATTCCCTGTGGCTGGAACACAGTATGTGTCAGGGCAAGTAGAGGGAAGTAATAGGTAGGCAGGGGACAGGTTATGAGGGACACAGGATACTACATTAAAGACTTTGTATTTGAGCCTTAAAGTTAAAAGGTTTTGAGCTGGGCCATGACATGATCCATTCTAAATCTTAGAAATGCTAGTTTTGAGTTATGTCAACAAAAGTCTGCAGAGACGTGAGGCTGGAGTTATGGAGGCCAATTGAGAGGCTAGTAACAAAGTCTAAGTAAAAGGAAATGACAGAAGAAGTAAGGCAGCTCTGAAAGTTAATCGTAAATATGAAATAACAGCATGGAGCTCCTATACAGTGATTGTAACAAGCCAGGTGCTGCCATAAGCCCTCCGCCCACCTCTTTCTTGGAATCCTTATGACAACTTTATGTCATAGGTACTGCATTATCCCATTTTATAGGTGGAGGTTCTTGCAAAGAAGAGGTTAGGTCGTCTGCCAAAGTAAAGCTCTAGCCACAGTAGAGTTAACATTCAAATCCAGAGTATTGGGCCGTGAAGTCCTTCCACCTAATTCGTACATCCTATAAAAGTAGGAGTAGATGAGTGCAAACAGCAGCTTTGCAAAATGCGGGGGCCTGGGCCTGGGCACCAGGCAGGCCTGGCATATAGGCAGGCTCTGAAACCTCATCTGAAATGAAGTGTGACTTGATCTTCCTGTACCTCAGTTTAAGCAACTATAAAATCTTTACAAGTCTTAAAATTGCCTTTTGCAGGATTATCATGAGCAATAAAATAATATATGTACATTGGATATACAATGTCTTGTGCAAAGAAAGCATTTATTATTACTGTGGTTATTCAAAAATATTCCCTATATTCTCCATGTGAGTGATATTTACCAAGGTAAGAAAAAAATGAATGCAGAAGTAAGAGGAATGGGCGTGGGTGGTAGTTAGGGGACAGAAGATGATAATTTCAGATAATTTTCCCATTTGTGAACAGCCTCATTGAAGCAGAAATCAAATTCTCTTTCTTTTATTTCTTGCAGTTGTTAGCAAATAGTACTTTCTCAAATATGTGTAGTAGAGTTATAAATTTAACTCATAATGCCCTACTAATACTTAGAGGAACAGAAGTAATTTCATCATTTTATCTATAGCTAATCTGTTTTGCTCACAAGCTCTGCTCCATGGGTTAATAATGGAAAACATTTTATATTCCCATCCAGTTTAAAGCTTAGTCTGATCCAACAGTATCAATAATCCCTTCAGGCAATGCTGAATCTCCTTTTTAAAAAATAATAGTATGTCAGTCTTTCACATCATTTCCCCTTTTGTCCTGCCTCTCTTTTTTCTCTTCCTAAAATAGCATCCAGGTTTATCAAGTGAGGATAAACCCACTTCAACGTAAGATTCCCAGGAAGCAGGCAATGAGACAATATCCACTTCAATATCCTCTAAAGTCCTCCTTTTAAAGACAGGTCAGGCTAGGCATGGTGGCTCATGCCTGTAACCCAAGAATTTTGGGAGGCAAAGGCAGGCAGATCACCTGAGGTCAGGAGTTTAAGACCAGCCTGGCCAACATGGTGAAACCCCCTCTCTACTAAAAATACAAAAATTAGCAGGGTATGGTGGTGGGTGCCTGTAATCCCAGCTACTTGGGAGGCTGAGGCAGGAGAATTGCTCAAACTCAGGAGGCAGAGGTTGCAGTGAGCCAAGATCAAGCCACTGCACTACAGCCTGAGCAGCAGAGCTAGACTCCATCTTAAAAAAAGCCAGGTCAGTCCAGGCCCTGATATAGCTGGTCCACCTCCACAAGACCTGAGGATGAATTCACTCCTCCTGCACTGCCTGCTTGGTCCATGTATACTTTGTGTGTTGGGATAACAACCAGCATATCAGCTAGTCTTCACTGGGCCTTCAAGGCTGGACAAGAACTGAAGATCTCCCCCAAGCGATTAAAAACATACTCCTTATTAAAGTTCATACGACTACAGACACTATGTATTGCAAAAGCTGCATTTGAAAATATATCAAACCTGGTGATACAAAATTTGTCATAAAACTTGGAAATAATTTACGTATGAGACAAAGAAGAATAAAACCTTAGAATGGAAAATAAATAGAAAGGGATCAAGTTTATATCTATCAACAAAAAATACAACTGGTTTTGAAGATTCTGACACTAGTTGGGCAGTATGCAACAAAATCTGCAATAAACTCATACATTAACTAGTTCTTTTTTTTTTTATTTGAGGCAGAGCTATATGCATGTTTGTCTGAAATTAGCAGTAAACTTTAAATCACCAAACTCTTAGGTTTGGGTATGACATTTATAGGATATGAGAAGTCTTTAAGAAATACTTTATTTCTAAGTCAATATCTCTCTTGGTAGTTTCATCTTTGGAAGATGAAAATTGATTTTTTTTCAACACTGCAAATAGGCTGTTCCCTTCCCCTGTCTCCATGATGAGCCAGAAGCACCAGCAGGACAATATGCAAAGCCCCGAGGGCAGCCTGATGGCTTACCACTACAGCATGATCTCCACAGGGGGCCAGGAGGAGGTGACTTTTTCGGTTGCACATTTTAAAAGAACTTTCTTCTTTTTATTATTGGCAAGAAAGATAGTTCAATAGTACATTTGTCCTAAGCTGTCATAGTTATTTTACCTGAATTTTTGTTTCAGGCAACAAGTAAAAAGAATCAGCTCCACTCTGCCTTAAAAATAACCCAACGTGTTTATTTCTGACAGGTTCATTTCTTAGGAGGACTAAAAGATTAAAAATAATTGGAGAAAGCTTAAAATGTGTTGCTATTTAATTTCCAAGCTCTGAAAAAAATCAAGTCAAGCCAAGAGAACAAAAAGGATTTTTCATGTATGATTTTACTCCCATTGGAAGAACTGTGGAGAAACATTAAAGAAAAATGTTGAATTATTTCCCTTCAATGTGACTGTGGATTTTTTGCATGAGGGGAAGTATGACTCAGCACAATTTAGAAATCTCTCCTATATCTCAGCCTTCTTCTGGGTGCTGGGGCACTTAGTGATTATATCTGAGTTCCATTCCCATGTGATATGCAGAAAGCCACAAAAGACTATTACTCTTGCCTTAACAATAAAAAAGTCAGATAACATACAAAATTACACATTTTCTGGAGTCCATCAGAGAAAAGAAGTCCCAAGGAAACCAAGTGAGTTGAATTCCAAAGATGACAGATCCCTCCAAGGAAAGATGGGCTACATAAACCGTTCTGCTGTTGGCAGGATACGGAGAAACCTGGTAATAAGAAAGCAGCTTGTTTTACGGGTTCTTAAAGACTGAGTGTGTGTTAGCGTGACAGTTTAAAAAAATCAAGAGCCCAAGACATGAGGAGGATTCACACACACCTGCAACTGTCTACTGCATGATTATGGGGTAACACAAGAGCTCATTCTCTTCCCCAGATGCTTCTTGTATGTGAAGCAAAAGCCTTAAGCTGCTAGGGGAAGGGGAGGCAATCCTCCTGTTCCATGGCAGAGCCAAAGATTCAATGCTTTTGGGGGAAGAATAAAAGCAAAATTCCTGTCTTGTGTGGAGGGGTGTTGGGAATGCTTATGGGCCCCAAATCCTGCACTGATACCAAAAAGCTACCTGTTACTGCCAGCAAAGACCAGAAAACTCGCTCCTACTTGAGTTTTAGCTGCCATAGAAAAGGGAAGGGGAAAAAGGAACAGAAATAGTGAGAAAACCTTACCCTCAAGGCCCAGGTTCACAGGACCTTCCTGAGACTGAGGCTGGATCATGAGAACTGAGGAAATCCTCACTCCACTGGCCCTACCATGGGCTGAGTACTTAGTAACAAGCCATAGCAATCTACTGTTGGAGGAAGGATAAGAACAGCCCCAGTGTGCAAGGGCTGCTAGGAAGTAGAGAACACTGGGAAATAGCCTTCAGCCTCCCAGAGCCACACTGAGCATAAGGTAAGAGTAGCCCACAGCTGGGAGAATTTGAAGTCCAAGGAACACAAAGATTAATTACAGTAACAACAAAACCCAGGCCCGACCTAACTACAGACTAGACTGACTCAACCACCTACAATAATGGCCTCACAGAACAAGAAGTGTGTTCATTTCTAGGTGTTAATACTATTGAGTTCAGTATCTTCTGTTATTTTATACACAGTGTCTGACATTCAATCAGAAATAACAAGGCACATGAAAAAGCAAGAAAAAATATGACTAAACAAGTCTTTGTCTCCATTAAGTTCCTGCTTAGGGGAAAGGCCTATTAGGCAATAACTAAAATGGACTATAATAAAGAACTGTGTTAGGAATATTTCAGTGTATTAGAAGCATTACATATATAGAGAAATGAACAATCATTTCTGCCTAGGGATAGGGGCCAGGGAAAGCAAATAAGAGATGTGAAATGCAAGTTTTCTATGAGGACAACTGGAGGAATTGCTTGTGCAAAGTGTGGATGGATGAAGAGGGCATGAAATATTGGCAAATACATGCTTAGGCCAATACAGCCTTAGGGGAAAAAACAGTTCTCTCATTGTTTGGTGTTTTTTACACAGTGTCTGTGAATGTGCATCTATATGCAATGCTAATTGTTCTTTGGGGGAAAAAAACACACAAATCGACTATATACTGGAATGAAGTGATCCCAGTTACCTCTTGAGTATCACTGAGCTCATTCATAAGCTGGTATTGGCAAGGTTGGGTTTCCTTGATACTGTGATTGCTGACCTTTAATTAAAAAGACACTCTGAAATGAAAATACCTGTAATCATTGAAGCTTATTGGGTATTCCAAAGACATAATATTTTAAAAATAGGCAAATTGGCATAAATTTAAATGAATTTTCTGCATTTCTCTATTCACAGGAAGTAATACCAAACATATTTTTTCTCTCATTAAAAAGTTGAATAAAGAGAACTATATGACTCGTAACACTTCTCATTAATCATAATTAGTTTCTGCATTTGAACATGATGAACATTCACATGCTTTTTAATGGGATATAAAAATTATAACCTTATGGAAATTGCCCAAAACAACATTAAACTATGAAAGCTTTTGGATATAAACTATATTAAGGGAATGGTGCAATTGTATAAAACTTTCAATACAATTGGCTTAGATTGATTTTCATTATGAAATTTAAAGTCTTATATAGTTAGTGTAGTTTATTCACAGGCTACCACTGAGAAGTTCAGGAAGTTGCAAAAACACTATGTAATTAATCTTTACTCCTCTCCTTATTTTTTTCTGTGAGAAAGTTCTCTATTGGTATAGTTTCTACACAAGGTAGATGAGAATATGTGGGTTCTGCTGGGGGTGGGGGAGACTGTGGAAGGTTTAAATCCCCATTGCTGTCATTGATCCTCTTTCCTCCTCTCACTAGATAGGGAGGGACTAGACACTCTACGTGCCTGGTTTTTACACATTCATTGCAATTCTGCATTCCTTTATCTAAACCTGGGACAAACTAGAGCAGCAAAGACTATACCCACATCCATGCTTCTCAGATAGGCAGGTGTGCCACAGAGGGAGTGCAAGAGTGGTGAAGGTTCAGGCATTAGGGATAAGCATAGAGCATCTTCCCGGATTATTCATTTCTCTCAAACTTTCTAGAGAAAACATTATTTTTTTGGTAATTAAACATAATGATAGCATGGATTAGAATGCCAATTAGCATTAGAGTATTTGCAAGCTAAAACAATCGTTTTTAGGTTTTTTAGCAAAAATCTGTCTTCACTTTTGTCCCAAGAAAATTTCCTTGATCCTTGCAGTTTTCCTGCTCATGCTCTCCCACAATTTACTGAGGATATTTGTACCCCTAATGAGAGGTACCATAGTGGATATGATGCTTGCTGAGGTAAGTTAATATGTGAAGTATAGACATCTGGAGGGATAGAAGCAGCCAAAAGGAGGCAGTTCAGTGATAGTCACAATGCACTTCCTCAAGAGGTCACAGGGTTAAGAAATGGACTCAACAAAGACACAGCTACCAGGAACTACTCACCAAAGGAGATAAGGAGGCTGGGATTTCTGCTGCGCCTTTAGTTTCTCTTGAGCCTAAGAGACATAGGCCCTCAACAGAATGAATCAGATATCCCTTTCTCAATATTTTAGGCTTAGCATCCCCATCTTTAAGATGGAAACCCCAGGGGAAAAACCCCAAGCCCAGTAAAAACAGTAGCAAGAAAAAAAAAGTGTTCATAAAATCTGCTTGAGCTACCTTGGAGCTCCAATATTCTGGTACCTGTTTCCTTGCTCTGGGTCCTGATGTGATTTTTTTCCAGAGAAGTCAGCTTCCTGACTCTCTAGAATAGCTCTGAGAGTATCCCTTTGACATCACAGCACCAATTGCTCACTGCAACTGATATGTGAAGCTGACATTCAGCAATGTGGGATCCACCATAGCGCTGCTGAGCAGCAAAAGTCATTAGAATCTGGCTGGTTGTTTCCACAAGAGAATACACATTGTTAAAAGAGCCGCCTTTGGCTCCATAAACTGTCTCCCTCTCCATTTTTATAACAACTATTTCTACTAATCTCACTAAAGTTACTCTGTTTTTTAAGAGCTAACTGGCCTCTAGATGACTTTGTTGCTGGAACATAAGAAAGAGAAAGGCACAGAGGTTAGAATCAGAGAGATGCCACACTTACTATCATCTTTCCTTTGTAGATGAATGGACCTCACGTGTCCTCTGCATTACAGGTAAAGAATGATTGGTCCTTTTTTGTAATTAAAAGAAAAGAAAGGCCAAGCATGGTGGCTCACGCCTGTAATCTCAATACTTTGGGAGGCCAAGGTGGGCGGATCACTTGAGATCAGGAGTTCAAGACCAGCCTGGCCAACATCGCAAAACTCCATCTCTACTAAAAATACGAAAATTAGCTGGGTGTGGTGGCATACACCTGTAGTCTCAGCTATTTGGGAGGCTGAGGCATGAGTATCACTTAAACCCAGGAGGTGAAGGTTGCAGTAAGCCAAGACTGCAGCACTACACTCCAACCTAGGCAACAGAGCAAGATTCTGCCTCCAAAAAAAGAGAGAGACAGAGACAGAGTCACTTTCAAAAACATTACATAAAGGCCGCACTGTCCAGAGCCAATGCTGCTCCTAAACCTGGTTAAACCATCAAATCCTTAAGGTTTCTATATATCTTTGCATTTACTTTACTTAGCCCAATAGAGCTCTAATCTTTTTCTACTTTGGTAAATTGTGAAAAATTTTAAACCTTGAAATAAAAATTCTTGAGTTGGTAAAGATAAATAACCATTCATTCTGCAAAAGACACACTTTGACAGCCTTCCTGTTCTTTCTCTTAACTTTCTTTCTTCTAGTTCAGCAAATTAGAAAACCATGGAAAGAATTCCTTCTACTGCAAAGGAGCCTTCAGAGACATCCATATTCTCCATGTGCGACGTCTGATTTAGGTGGTTTTTCCATGTGCACTCGGTGGGGGATGGATGTGCGCCAGTCACTGCGTCTGCTCCTCAGTGCTCAGGTTAGTAGACAATAAATAAACCACTCTTCAGAAAATTACCTCTTCCAGTGTACTAAACAATACCCTGGTGCCCTGTAAGAGTTGATTTCCATCACTGTAAAAATTAATTCACCTCATAGAGTAAGCAATCTACTTCTTGAGAGTAATTTTGTTATAGGATCAAAGCCAATACTTTTCAAAAAGGGAAAATTTCTCTTGTGAATGATATTACAAATGGACATCTTGAAGCAAGAACATTTTTCTTTTACTCCGGATACTACTTAGAAAATCCCAGTTTTAATCGCATATCTTCCAACATTCAACAAAAAGGAAACAATGGGAATATTTTGTTGGTGGCATATCAGAAAACAGTTTTTGTTTTGTTTTTTTTATTTTGAGATGGAGTCTCACTCTGTTGCCCAGGCTGGAGTACAGTGGTATGATCTCCAATCACTGCAACCTCCGCCTCCCAGGTTCAAGTAATACACTCTGCCTCAGTCTCCCGAGTAGCTGGGATTACAGGCACCTGCCACCCCACCCAGCTAATTTTTGTATTTTTTAGTAGAGGCAGGGTTTCACCATGTTGGCCAGGCTGGTCTTGCAGAAGACAGTTTTAAAATTCATTGAATAATTTTCTTTTTGATGTACAAACAAGCACGAATGGAAAGTGAAGGAGAATGGACACGCAGGGTCCTTCCCTTGTTCTGACAGCGTGATTCCTGAGCATTCCTCATTGCACTGTTTAATAGAAACTAAGCCACTTCACCTCAGTGTCAGAGAAGAACTTAGCTGGATTTTAAGGATCTAAGATAAATCAAAACTGTCCAACTAGGAGGGCATAAAATCTGGGAAATGAATATGCCCCCCTGGAGTCTCCTGAGTGCCAGCAGAAAAGACCAGTTGTTCATTTTGGAAGGAAATTGAACAATACATTCATTTCAAGCTCTGAAAGGGATATTCACTCACTCATTCATCTTTAATTCACCAGTATTTGCTGAGCATCTACTTTATGCTAGGTACTGTATAGGCTATGAAGACACAGAGGTGAGTGAGACAGAGACATTTAGTAAGGCTGGATTATGCAAAACCTTAAGATGAAAAATTTGGATTTTAGCTAAGTGCAATGGGAATCACTGGAGGTTTTAGACAAAGGAGTGATGTGAAATGGTTTACATTTTTAATTATGGAGAGATGTATGGAAGAATAGGCTGGAGGTAGAGTTGAGTAAAAATGTGTCATAAGTCAATCAGCTCAGCTGTACAAAGAGACATCCTAGTCACAGGTGGTGTCAAGATTCAAGTAAAGTTTAATGGGAAGATATAATTTTCCCTTTTTCCTTGAAAACTCAGAACTTGCTTTCCCTTTCTTCCTCCATTCCTGCCTCTTCTGCCTGTTTTCAAAATAGAAGTATCTTTAGATTTTGCAATAAAAACTACAAATATGTACCAGCAGTGGCGGTGGTGGACCATCTAGAGTGGCTGCTGCTGTGACGCTGGCTGCATTGGGGGAGGCGCAGCTGGGGTTGGGTGCTCCACAGAGCCGACAGGAGCTGGCAACGGGTGGAAGCCCTGCCCCTTTGTGAGTTGGCAAGGCAGGAGCTTCACACTCCTTGGACACAGCTGTGGCTGCCAAGCCGTGGCTGCAGACCTGGGCATCCCTGTGCTCTTGGGGGCCAGGAACAGGCAGGAGTCCCGCCTTCCCAGGCACAGCTGCAGTCGCCCAAGCCACAGCTGTGGACCCAGGCATCTCTGCATTCTTGGGGGCCTGGGAAGGAACGTTCCCCTCACAGGCTCAGAAGTGTTTGCTCCCGCTGCCTGGCCTCTCCCTGCTCCTAGCATCCACTGTGATCTCAGAGCAAGGTTGGGGCTGAGCCAGGCACTGTCATAGCACAGCCAGGTGTGTGCACACCCAGGGCAGCACTGACGTGCCAGTCCCCTGCCATCTCAGCCCCCTCTGGACTTTGGGGGTTGACGAGCACAGGAAGGAGGCCAAGGGCGTGCTGAAGGCAACTCAGTACTGGTCTGCAGCCACCCCTTGATATGAACGGCATAGGTGCCATGATTGGTGGCAGGAGGCACACAGGCTCCTGGGAGTGGAAGGGGGCGGGTCATTGGGGAAGCGCCACCTTCAGGCCTGGGAAGGCCTGAAAGCCTGGGGCTGGGATGCCAGTCCAGTGGGCTACAGTAGGAACTTACAGTGCTTTTTCCAGGCCCACCCATGGCCACCGTGGACCACTTAGCAGGTACTTCCTCCCCTCTGAAGCCAATAAAAGCTCTGAACTCAGCCAGACTCCAGGAGAGGAGGAGAGATGTGATGACTCAGCCAGACTCCAGGAGAGGAGGAGAGACATGATGACTCAGCCAGACTCCAGGACAGGAGGAGAGACAGGATGACCAGCTGCGGAGAGGAGCTACCCACTGGAGGGTCTCCTATCTGCTGAGGGCTGGACATTTGTCAGGATACCACACCTGCAGAGAGGACCTACCCACTGCAGGTCTCCTCTGAGCTGTTCTGTTGCTCAATAAAGCTCCTTTTCATTCACTCTCCACTTGTCCACATATCTCATACTTTCTGGACGTAAGACAAGAACTTGGGACCTGCCGAATGGTGGGGCTAAAAGAGCTGCAGCACAAATAGGGCTGAAACATGCCCCTTGCTTGCCACAATGCAGATGACAAGAAGGAGAAGAGCTGTGACCCTTTGGGGAGCCCAGACCTAGCAGCTCCCTGAGCCAGGGCTATGACAACCTCTCTTGGGCTCTGCGTTTCCTGGCATCTCCAAGTTTCTAGGCACCACTACATTCCCCAGTGCCAGCCGTGGAAGCTGCTTGCAGAACACCTGATCCAGCCTCACCCTTACAGGGAGCTGGCACCCTTGCTGGTGCCTGGAGCTGCCTGCCCTGCTGCAGCCACCAGTGTGTCTGGCTTTCCGTAGTACTCACTCTCATAAACTCCTCACTGCTCCCTGCCTGGCTCACCCTTGGCAGGCATGAGATTTGGGCCAGTAGCACAAGCTGAGAGCAGCCTGCCAGGCCAGCAGGGTGGGAGAAGCCCAGCAGGCCCAAGTAAAAACTCGGGCAAAGGCACCACTAGCTACAGAAGTTTCCAGCCAGAAAATAAACCTCCCAGAGATCCCGTTGACACCAGTGCAGGAAAAAGAATGTAAAACTCTGCCCTTTGCTGTAACCTCATGCCAAGATAACCGTCATTTACAGTTTCATGTATATATGTCCATATTTTCCTTATGAACATATAAACAAAGAAATACATGTATTAGTTAATAATAGTGATTTGGTAAACAATCATCAGCATTAAAAACTAAATTTGAAATGGCTAAGTAATGACCCACAATACAAAAATAATTCAGAAATGGATGGATAAGGAAGAAGACATTCACAGATGGCATTACTCAAAGTGTGGCCCCAAGATCACTTAAGTCATCTGTTTCTTTGGTATTCCTACTAAATGTCCAAGAATAGAGTCCAGGAATCTGTATTATAGTAAGCTGTCCAGATGATCCGAATGCACACTAAATTTGAGAATCACTGATTCAAAGTATATAATTTTTATCTTAAACAGTGAATAACAATTATATATAGACAAAACAAAAACACTTTTAACTTACTTATCAATCATAAGAAAATTGGATTACCTTTTCCTAATCACTTAGCCACTAACATATGTTTAGAAACATAAAAGCAATTGTCCGCCTCCCCTTCTCCAGGTACAAGGACCTCAATAAGTCAACAGTGTGCTCCTCACTCACTCCTCCATGGGAAGAGGAGAAACTTAGCTGATTGACAAGTGGGGAGAAGAAGCAGGACACGCTTCTCCAGCCCCTTCCGGTACTCTCTTTGGGATGCCTTCCCACAGAGTGCATGATTTTTTCCAACTTCTGCCATGCCATAGGCTTAAGAGATATAGCTCATAACTAAGTCAGAAAGTCTATTTGGAAGCCCAACGTTACCAACCAGGCAGTTCACATCCTCCAGTTTACTCTTCAGTATTATCCTCATAATCATTGAACATAAACTTTTTGTTCTTTTAGTTCTGTCTTATTTTACTTATTAAGTGGAGTCAGTTAATTCTAAAAATGCACAGAAGAAAAAATACAGATCTGTTTTGAAAAATATTAACCGAATCATCCATTCTGTAGTAACAGAATGTTATTTTTAGAGTCTTCTCTAAATAAGAAGACTCTTCTTTTCTCTAAAAAAGAAGACTCTGCTTCTTTGAGAAGAAGTTCTAAAAACACATCTCAATACATATTTATTCATAATTCATAGGAAGGGGGGGTGAGGGAGGGACTAGAGGAGAGGAAAGAACAGAAGAAGAAGGAGAGGAAAGGGGAGTGGAGGGAAGAGTAAGGGAGGAGAAAAGGGAGCAAAGAAGGAGAAACTGACTATAGCTTATCTTTGTCCCACGCTTTTCTTTGCCATACATACCACTTTTGCTTGGAAAGATAAAGAAGTAGCATTGAGTTTGAGTGACAGTTCTGTTCAGCATCTACCCCATTCTCTGTGTACAAGTCACCAAATATATCACCCTTGGGCCCTAGTTTCCCCCAAACACTCTTGGATAGACACTATGATCTCTTCTACCTTTTAACTTTTTTCCTGCTTCTAGAGCTTATGCAATATAGGGTCATTTTCTTTGCAGAAGAATAGGTCCCCAGATGACCTTGATTGACCCAGCTCTTCTGCTGCTTGCTTGCAATTCTCAGGCAGAATTTACCAAGAATGGAACATCCTAAGATAATGAGGAGGTACTCAGAATAACCCAGGTTATGTCCTCATTCCTCTAGAACAAGATGTTCTACAGCCTTGACTCAGCAAACCAAGTAGAACCCAGGGTATGTAAACTAAGGGCAAATAAATTCAGGGTCCCAGAGCTGCAGTTTGAGTGTTGCCTCAGCGAACTCATGTGACTGTTAGAGAACCTTTGCATCCTTTGTTTTCTTCAAACACAGCAGAACCATTTTTAAATGTCAAAGTTGTACGTCAAGAAAGCCTGTGTGTTCTCCAAAAAACCAAGGATAGCAAATGGAGTTTGCAAAATGCAGTCAATAAACAAGCATTGTTTTAAAAAGTGATGAGATTCTTAAACACAAACATTTTTTCCTTAAGTAGCAACATGCTTGGCATTATAAGCTCCGCACCATGAATCAGGAGGTCTGATCTTTTGTTTCATTTTTGCTATCAATTTACTGCTTGACTTTGAGAAAAATGCTTTGTGTTCCTGATGGTTTAAATAATCATTTAAAAATTAATCATAATCATTTATAGGAATCAATAAACTGCTCCAATCCTTTTAGTATGAGTGGAATTGTTTTAGTCTGGTATAACAAAATATCATAGACTGGGTGGCTTAAACAACAGACATTTTTTAAATAGTTCTAGAGGCTGGGAAGTCCAAGCCAGCAGATTTGGTGTCTAGTGAGGGCCCACTTCTTGGTTTGTAGACAGCCACCTTGCCTTTTCACTGTATGCTCCCATAGCTTTTCCATGGGGCATGCTTTCAGAGAGAGAGATCCTTCTCCCTTTCTGTTCTTAAAAGGGCACTAATCCCATCAAAAGAGTGCCACCCTCAAGATGCAACCTAAACTTAATTGCCTCCCAAAGACCCCACCTCCAAATACAAGAACATTGAGGGTTAGGCCTTCAATGTATGAATTTAGGGAGGAGAGAAAAGCAAACATTCAGCCCATAACAAGAGTGGAGTAGAAATAACACAGAGCTAGATGACTTTAAGTGAGTTACTGTAAGTCTCTGAGGATTAATTTCTCATCTGTAAAATGAATACAACTGGCTGAGAATTTTAACATTCATGTCTGTTTTAAAAGTCTAGGACACAGGTAGTATTCCTGGAAAAAATAATTTGTTGCTTTTCTGTATCCATTTGATGCTAGTATGTGTGGCTGGTGCACAGAAGCGGGAGGTTAACTTTGTAAAGGTAAAACTCCAGAATGGCTTTCAAAATGTAATTAAGTTGCTTGGCTGAAACTTTTCATTCAGAACCAAAGTACACTTAGAATATATAAAACATAGATGATAGTATTGTGCTTTAGCTGGATATAATGGCCACAAAGTATTATGCATTTTAATAACTAGTGTTTTTAAAGATTCATATAATTTGCAATCTCTAACTGATCAGATGAGAGACATTTTCTTCAAAAATGTGTTTATTGCCCCTGTAGCATCTCTTGGATTTCTGTATGAGAATGCTAATTTCTTTGTCCCAAGGTACTGCAGATACATCTTAGCTTAAAAGATGGTTGTTGCAGACCTCTGAGTGAGCCCCTGATGTTTATGTAAATAGGGCTTTCCAATTGGCAAGCAATTAGCCATTCATGACATTTGACACTGTTACTAATGTCATCAGAGTATCTAATTAAGTGTACGTACGCACACGACACTGCATGATGTAAGGAACTCACAACACAAACCTATTTCCTGGTTTCTGGATACCACAAATGTGATACTTTGACTGCAATCCATTACAATCTGATTACAAATTCAGCAATGACCCCTTTGTAGAATGCAAACCACTATTTTCCAAGAGATTTAATTTGGCATTCCTAGCCTTTTCTTTACTGTCTGCCATATTTTCTGCATCCTCAATTAAACGAATCAGCTCTGCTACAGCCACCCGTTTATAGTGATTAACAAAAATAGGCCAGTGGGTTTGTCTTGAGCTTCTTTCTATTTCAGCCTAAAGTGCAGGAATCGTGGCTAATGAGAAGCAGCTGAGAATTAGAGTGGTCTGGCTTGATCAAGACTGGTGAATACACCAGATGATTCTATGACATCTTTCTCTATCTGTCCCATGATAAGGCTAGAAATGGGACAGGGAGGATAGGGTCAGGTTGTGGGATCAGGATTGAATCCCCATTCAAATCCCAGTCCCACAACCTACGAGCTGTGAAACCCCTGCCAGTGGGTTGAACTCTCTGAGGCCCACTTTCCTCATCTGTAATCAGAGATAATAATTCCTGCTTCAAACAGCTGTCATGAAGATGTAATGAAAGAGACTGGTAGCATAAATAGTAAGTTCTCTGTTAATATCAATTCCTTCTCTTCACATCCCCTTCCCACTTTTGGTACTTTCCATTCCTCCCTCACTTGCTCCTTTCTTCCTTTTTCCTTTTCCTTCCCTCCTTCCTTCCTTCATTTTCCTTCCCTTCTTCCTTCCCTTCCTCCCTCCCTCCTCTCCTACTTCCTTCCTTTATCACACATATTCTTTAATATTTTAAATACTAGCTAGGTACTGTATATATAAAAGGCACAAGACACTGTTTCTGCCTTCAAAGTACTTACTATTCGGCGTGGTAGACAAGTAACAAGTATAGCAGTCCCCCTTATCCCCGGGGGAAACATTCCAAGACCCCCAGTGGATGCCAGAAACCACAGATAGTACTGAACCCCATATGTGCTGTTTTTTCCTATATAAAACATACCCATGATAAAGTTGAATTCATAATTTAAGCACAGCAAGCAATTAACAATAAAACAGAACAATTACAGCAATATGCCAGTGTCATTACGCCTGCATTTTGGGGCCGTTATTAAACAAAATGAGGGTTCTTTGGGCACCAGCACTGTGGTGTTGCCACAGTCAATCTGATAACCATAACTGAGTGGGCTATCAAGCAACTAACAGGCAGAGAATGTCCACAGTGTGGCCATGCTGGACAAAGGCATGGTTCACATCTTGGATGAGATGGAGCCAGATAGGGTGAGATTTCAGCACATTTCTTAAAACAGCATGCAGTTGGAAACTTACAAACTGTTTACTTCTAAAATTTTCCATTTAACATTTTCGGACCACAGTTGACCATAGGCAACTAAAACCACAGAGAGTGAGCCTGAGAATAAGGGTGGGGTAACTGTACTTTCAATACAATAATATGTATGTGGTGGGTGGGAGGAGCACATGGAGGGAACATTTAACCCAGTCCCACAGCAGGGAAAGTCTAGATTGAACTGACGGAAAGCAGTAGTTGACCTGTTTGATTGCAAATAGCCCCTTTGCAACACAGGTATTACAGCCTCACTTTACAAATGAGGAAATTTGGGCTTGGAAAGTCAGAGGCCAGAAAGATGGTAAGTTGTGAAGTGAATATTCTGGATCTGTTTGATTGCAAAGAGCTCCTACTAGATCAAGAAATATAGATGTCAGAGAGCTTGTTCACAACAGGAACATCACATGCAAAGGCCCAGAGGCATGAGAAAGCCTGCAACTGCAGGTATTTCTGTCTAACAAGAGGCACAAAAAGATAGTTGCAGGAAGTGAATTTGGAGCAGACAGAGGCCTGATCGAGAAGTACTTTGTATACCTCACTGAGGGATTTAAACTTTATCTGGAGAGTAATTAGGGGTGACTGCATAGTTTTAGGCAGAGAAGTGACAAGACACAATTGTGCTTTAGAGGTATGGTAGAGGAGGTATAGCAGTTAGGATAGTGAGACCAGATAGGAGGGCTTTGAACTCCTCCAGGGAAAAGATGATGGGTACCAGAAGGGGAGTAGTTAGAATTTTTATTATCTCCTCTTGAAACTGAGAACAGCCCTAGGAACTTCCTAGAACGTTTGAGCTAATCCAGTAAGCTTACCACTTTTTCCACTGTGCTGGGTGTTAACAGTTTATAAGCACGAGTGAGTATCTACCATTATCACTTATATATTTCCTTTGTGACTCATGGTATTCAAGCGAGAGTTAGGTCCAGCTGATGACTACTGTGGAGTCACCTCCCTGGGTGGTGACCAATGTCTTGTTTCTCTGCCAGGAGAGCATTCTTTACAGAATTATTTTCAAATCAAACCAAAATCCTGATTAGCCTTCTAAAGAATCAATTTGATTATGGTTTAATGTTAGGTTTGTGTGGACAGGGAGAATAGTTCACAAAATAAAACTTCCCCACCTACATCACTTTCCCTAATTGCTGCTATGACTTGGGAAGACCTATTAGTGTTTAATGAAACAGGTTTCATCAAAGTAGTTGAAGGGCAAAGTAGTTGAAGGATCCTAATATCATAAGAGAGTTGACAAACCTGATATTTTTATAAGAAATTCAGGCATTTAAGAAGAAATTACTCAAAATTATAATTTTACCAAATTTCAAATTAGCAGCACTTATTTGAAGGTACAAAATAAGAAAATAATATTTATATTGAAAAATAGCTTGCAAATAAAGAAACTTTAAGTTAAAAAGGGTAACTTGGCATGTAAAACTGATATTTAAAAATGTTCCCTAGATCCACATACAGCCACCACTGATTACTCAGAGAGGAATATGAGTGAACAGCAGGCGGCATCATTTGAACACTGGCAATTTTAACAATTATTTGGGCTCACACTATTTCTTTGCCAGAAAGCAGTGAAGTGTGAAACCAATCCAACAAAACCAGATAGACTGGGGCACCACTACTTATTTTTCCCAAGCATTCAACTTGCAGACATCATCTGAAGCATGTGGTTCAAAATCATAAATCCTCCTGTAAGGCTCATTTGTTACTATCTGGACTCATTTATCACCCCCAAAAGACAACCACAAGGGGAAACACAATTGAATACAGTCGATCCATAAATGTTCTCATGTTTGCAGGAGGCCTAATTTAAACAAAAAGAAACTTCTCTGAATTTCCTTCAAAACCTAACTCCCACATCTACCCAGGCTTTAAGAATACAAATATATTTCTAAAAATATTTCCACTCTGTTCCTTTCTCTAGCTCTGATCATTTTATCAAACTCCCATTTGCTGAGTGTCTTTACACACTGTACGCTCTTCACAATGTCTGATCTATTTACAACTGGAGTGTAAATTAGGTTGTATTCATTTGCAAGGGCTGCCATAACATAGTACCACAGACTGGGTGGCTTAAACAACAGAGATTTCTCATAGTTAAATGAGAGGCTGGAAGTACAAAATCAAGGTGTCAGCAGGGTTGGTTCCTTCTGAGGGCTGTGAGGGAAGGAACTGTTCCAGGCCTCAGTCTGTGGCTTGCAGATGGCTTTTTCCTGTATCTTTATGGTGTCTTCCCTCTCTCGATGTCTGTGTCTAAATTTCCTCTTCTTATGAGGACATGAGTCAGATTGGATTAGGGCCCACCTGGATGACCTCATTTTAACTTAAGTACCCTCCATAAAGACCATATCTGCAAATACAGTCACATTATGAGGTTCTGGGGTTAGGATTTCAATGTATGAATTTGGAAAGAGATATCTGACACAATTCAGCCCATAACTCAGGTATTACAGCCTCACTTTACAGATGAGGAAATTTGGGCTTGGAAAGTCAGAGGCCAGAAAAGAGGTAAGTGGTGAAGTGAATATTCTGGATCTGTTTGATTGCAAAGAGCTCCTCTTCCCCATCCTAAATTGCTCCCTAGCCCTAACCCCACCCCATATCATATCCCAACCCCCTCATCTCCAGTCTCACCAGTGGTATTACTGATGAAGCAATCCAGAAAAATATTTTTCCATCAGAGACAAGGACAAAGGTAAATAAAAGCACACTGAAAGCTTTTATTAAGTATCTGCTTAGTACAGGCTGGTAATAATCATCTTAGTCATAGACTGTAAGAAAACTTGACTCTGCAGTCTAGAAGCTTTCAATTAATGACAGACCACACCAATGCAAACAAGTTCAAAGGATAGATGCTAAACTCTGAATGAATGTCTCTATTAACTAAATAATGAATTTTTACATTAAACACAAGTAAATAGATAAGCAGGGCTGGGAGGAAGTTGAGGGTGTTTCCTCTTTAGATCAGGCTGGTCTGAAGGAAATCTTCATCTGTCTTCCTGTAGGGGGGAGTTTCAGGAGCCTCAGAAAACCACTCAGTTTTTCATTAATTCATTACTTTAAGACCATTACAGCCTTTCAACATTTTGTTCACCTTCACTGTCAGCAACATGTTACTATTACAAATTCTGTAAACATGCTTCTAAACAAAATGATGTATTCACAAAAATTTTTAAATACTTAAGTCATAAAAAAAGACCAGTCTAATGTTGACTCTTCTGAAAGTTTGGTTCTATATTAAAAGATAAAAATTAGCTGAAGAAACATCTTGCTAAATTTTTCAGTCACTGAAGAGCAGGTCAAGAAGTCCACAATATTCTTACCAATACACAAACATTGGAAAATGTTCCTTCTAAGCATGATAGGGATGTGAACAACAGCACCTTTCTAATGATTAAGACCTCTGTTCCTCAAAAAATACATCAGTAGCCAACAACTTTCTGGCAGAAGTTGGCTTTAATTGTCATTTGTACATAACCAAGTGTTAGACTGTATTTATACCAGAAGTTAATTTGGACAAAATTAAAAGCTAATTGATCACATATCTCAACCTCAGTCATGAATAGTGTAGGCCCAAAATATCAGTCCCCCCATGGATTTATGCATACAATTTATGGGAAACCAGAGGAAGGCCATTTTTCAGCATTGTCCCAATGAGTTAATTAGAAAACATTAATTTTAGCTTCTATTTTTAGGGACAACAAATTTAGTACAGTCACACCTTGGTATACACAGGAGATGGGTTACAAGACTCCCTGCATACAGCAAAATCCATGCATTCTTGTGCAAGTTAGCCCTGTAGAGTCGAGTACCAGAAAAGTCAGGCTTCATGTCCCCGAGAGTACCGTAATTAACCCATGTTTAGAATAAGTGGATTCTCACAGTTCAAACCTGTGTTGTCCAAAAGTCAATTGTACTGTTTTCCCTCTTTCATAAAGATTTGTCTCTGCCAGGTGCAATGGCTCATGCCTGTAATCCCAGCACTTTGGGAGGCCATGGTGGGCAGATCACCTAAGGTCAGAAGTTCAAGAGCAGCCTGGTCAACGTGGTGAAACCCAGTCTCTACCAAAAAACTACAAAAATTAGCTGGGCATGGTTGGCAGCAGGTGCCTATAATCTCAGCTACTTGGAAAGCAGGGGAATTACTTGAACCCAGGCGGCAGAGGTTGTAGTGAGCCAAAATCACACCACTGCACTCCAGCCTGGGCGACAAAGCAAGACACTGTCTCAAAAAAAAAAAAAAAGAGGATTTGTCACAGGGTAAGCATTATTGGTCCAACACACACACACGACACACACAATACACACATTTTAATGCACTTAAATCTAGGAAATGGTCAAGTTCAGGTATGTAAAGGAATATGATCCACAATTATGGATTGTCAAAAAATAAGATATGGAAACAAACATACAAAAATCATCTTTCTGGTTTCTCTGGGTGGGATTATATCCAGCAGAAAAGTTCAGTTCCCTAAAAGGCCTAACAATGAATGGGTCCCTATTATTGGAAACCATAGTGTTGCCCTCAAATAGTAATATTTTTTCACTGTTTCTCCTAATCCCACCGAAAAGCCCAGTGACACAATTCCAATGCATATGTAAATAATTACTAAGCAACAGATAATTATGCCCAAATCAATAGCTGGACAGCTGGGTTACTCTATGTCAAAACCCAGGCAATTCATCGAAAGCTCCCCTAAGGAATATTCTCGGTTGTTATGGTGAATTTTGCTCTTACTTTTGCATTTTGATTGATTAATACACAATGCACCTTGGCATGTTTTCTATTTGGAATGCAAAATGCTGGTAACACATGAGAGGATATACTAGAATTCTCCTACTATTTCTTAATGGAATTTTGCTTTAATTTTTCAGAAACACGGCAGAAATTAGAAGTTTCTTTTGTATCTTTAAACAAACCTCATTAATATAAAAATAATATGATAGCATAAAATAACTATTTAAATGGATAGATGCATCAATAAATTATTCTAGGAAAATTGTTCCTTTTAGAATTGTAAGAAATTATTCTTTTTATAATATCAAAGCAAGAAGTTAATGATAATTCTTGGAGATTTATAAATCTGACACTATAAAGTATACAGTTAACGTTATAGATAGCTACATTAATTCTATGCATTCATGGAAAATACATCCTCTACTCAGACAATACCTATAATATTAACCTTCCAAGGGAATGGTTTTTATACAGGAGAAGAAAAATGAGAAGGACATTCAGAACATTAAAACATATTTCATTAGACAGCAGCAAAATCCTATTCCTTCTCCAGTTTTCTTACTGTCTTACAAGGTTCACCTCTACCTTAGTGGTCTAGTGGGGAGAATTGTAACATTTTTTATACACAAGTGTTCCAATCTTCTTCTCCTAAATCACTGCTCACAATTCCCATCTCGCTTTCTCAGTGCCAACAGCAATAGTTACTGGTGACAAAATGTGGCGTTTCATACCAGATGCCTCTTGGGGATGACAAGTTCGAGTTTAACTGATGTGTTATCGCAACCAGAGTGGTAACATGATTCAGGGAGATGGTCTGAGCTCCCTCAGCTGATCCCCAAGGAGGAACAGAACAGCTTCAACCAAGTGCTTTTGGCATCACTGATTTCCATTTCATCTTTTATTTTTTAAAAAAACACGAGGCTCCCTCTCCTCTTTGTTGGCTACTTTGAAAGTATGGACCTCATGTCTTTCCATTCTTATTTTTGTCAACCTTAAAGGGATCTGGTTCTCTTTTCATCATCACACAGGAAAACAATATACTCTTCTTCCAACCTTTCCCACTCCACACCCCCACTACCTGTCACAGCCCTTTCTGTCTCTAATTTGCATCAGAAATATAATTTGTAATTGGCTATGAATTAACTGTAAAATTTAAATTTCTCTTCTGGGACTACTAGAGTAGTTCAATCTATTTTGCATCAGTTTCTATTTGACATGAGTATTTAAATGTAATTTTTTCATTAGAGAGATGATGAGTGAAGAACGTAATGTAATGGAATTGTGCCTAATACAATGAGAAAGGTTTGGACAATAATTATAAGTACGGATTTTTTTCTAGAAAATTAAATGTTCAGGGTGTCTGTGTGCCTCTTTTTGGAGGCCAGATCTTCTATCTTATGATTCCTCCTGTAAAATATTAAAACTGAGGTGTTTCAACTAAAAAGTTGAAAATAATGTAGAGTTTCCAAGTATACATAGGTATGTTTCTATATATTGGATTTTCAAAGGAAATTTACATCTTTTTACACCAGCACTGCCCATGGATTCTTTCTGCTTCAACCTCATCATGATAAAGATAGGCGTGCCCACATGGAATATACTTACTCTTCCACAGTATCTCTAAATTGTGCCACTGAAAATATTTTCTTGGATATTTTTGGCCATCTCCAGGTTAGAGAGAAAAGATTGTGATTTGGACAAGTTCAAACATCTTGCTCACCCACATCTCCCAAATAAAACAAACACAGCAAAGTCAGAATAACTTGGCAGTATGTAAACCAAGGTCTTTCATTCTCTGAGGTTTTGCATGATGAAAGTGCTCGTGTGTGGAAATGTGTTTCATCATCAACTATTTAATAGTAGGATATGGTTTGTGCTCTGCAAACAACTGGGAACAAATGATATGCAAATCATCAAAATCAAGTCTAAGATTAAATATTCAAAGTACAAGTGAATGGTAAGGCACGGTGGCTCACGCCTGTAATTGCACCAATTTGAGAGGCTGAGGCTGGTGAATCACTTGAGGTCAAGACCAGCCTGGCCAACCAACATGGTGAAACCTAATCTCTACCAAAAATGCAAAAATTAGCTGGGCATGATGGCAGGCACCTGTAATCCCAGCTACTCGGGAGGCTGAGGCGGGAGAATCACTTGAACCTGGGAGGCAGAGGTTGCAGTGAGCCAAGAGTGCACCACTGCACTCCAGCCTGGGAGAGAGATGGAGACTCTGTCTCAAAAAACAAAACAAAACAAAAAAACTCAAAGTACAAGTGAGTGAATAGACAAGGTATTATAACACATGGTGAGAAGAAATGTAAAACTCAAAGAACAAAATCTACCTTAAGGTCCTTCCTGAGTTCCCCACCTTCAATTTCTGGACACTTGGCCCAAGGGAACAGGCTCCTTAAGACCTTGATAGAAAAGATTTGTATGTAGGATTTCTGGGAAACAGACACACACACACACACACACACACACACACACACACAGTTTCTAATCCTAAAAATATCGGCGGCTAGCAGCTCCACTGGTCCATTATTATCAAGGCCACTTAACGGTACAGTATTAGGAGAACTCAGTAAAATTCACAGTAAGAGGGCTTGCACCCAGCTGAACTCATGATATTAAATACTAAACATCTGACCACAAAATGGTGAAGTTTTCCCTGTCACTTGTACATGAACTCCTAAATTCTCCAGCTCCCCAAATTATTTTTATTATAGTGTGTGAAGGTTATTCTTTAATAACCTTCACATGCCATCATTTTTATTAGCGTGTTTTATCCCTAAGTCTGCAGAAAATCTTTTATCACCAAATGTATCTAGTGTTTCTCCTCTGTAAATCAGTTCAAAGATATGTCACCCCTTATCTGTTATTCTGATCCTGCTCAAATGTTCAACCTCCCAAACGTTTCACTGCTTCTCATTTAGAGTTTCAAAACTTTGCATACTGAATTTTACCTGGGGGTCTGATGTAGTTAGGCTACGTCCCCACCCAAATGTTGAATTGTAGCTGCCATAATTCTCATATGTCACAGGAGGGACACGGTGGGAGGTAACTGAATCACAGGGTTGAGTCCTTCCCATGCTGTTTTTATGATAGTGAATAAGTCTCACAAGATCTAATGGTTTTTCCCCTGCACATGCTTTCTCTCTTGCCTGCCGCCATGTAAGACATCCCTTTGCTTTTCCTTTATCTTCCGTCATGATTGGAGGCTTCCTCAGCCATGTGGAACTGTGAGTCCATTAAACCTCTTCCTTTATAAATTACCCTGTCTCAGGTATGCCTTTTTTAGTGGCATGAGGTCCCTTCCTGCTTCTGATTCTTTAGTCAGTTTCCTTAAGTCTAGTCATAATTTAAAAACAACTAAACATATCTAAGGAATTCATCTGTTTAGTCCTAGATGAATCTTCTCCCCATTTATCTTTTAAGTAAGTTTCTATGTTCTCTCTCTCAAACTCTATTTACCCAAAGCCAATACAGATGATCAGCTTGTTTTTAGCAAGCATATTAAGGGACACATTAATTTGATTATCTAAAAATATACAACTGTGGCAAGTGTTCATAACCAAAATAAAATACATATCATTCTTAAATACATATCTACTTAAATATATGTATTTATATAGTTACAAAATAAAATACATATCATTCTTAAATACCAATCTACTTAAATACACATCATTCAGTTTTTAAATTTTTTTTTTTTTTTTTTTTTTTTTGAGACAGACTGGCTCTGTTGCCCAGGCTGGAGGGCAGTGGCATGATCTCAGCTCACTGCAACCTCCGCCTCCCAGGTTCAAGTGATTCTCATGCCTCAGCCTTCTGAGTAGCAGGGATTACTGGCACATGTCACCACGCCTGGCTAATTTTTGTATTTTTAGTGCAGACGGGGTTTCACCATGTTGGCCAGATTTGTCTCTAACTCCCAGCTCCAAGTGATCCACCTGCCTGGGCCTCCAAAAGTGCTGGGATTACAGGCGTGAGCCATCATGCCTAGTCCAGTTTTTAAAATATTTATATCTTGTATAGAACTGTGTTTTACCTAATGTGCATGTGCTTGCTCATATATAATTTTATCTATCATATATGTTTATATCAGTACTTACAAAAATGTACAGCACTTGCAAATATCTAATTACTTTTCTTTAATCTTGCTCTTTAGTGAGGATGTTGAAATCAGTGTCCAGGACCCCTCAAATAATGGCTGAATGTTTATTATAATAATGATTGTTATTACTATCTAAACCCTAACTTTCCATGCAGAGGCCCGGAAGCCAGTTTCGGTGTAGTTTACAGGAAGGAACTAGCTCATTTGTTTAGCTGAATATGTAAGATTCAAGAATTCTTTTCTACCAGCTAGAAGCAATTATAACCAGGCACATTAACAAGACTCTTGCTTTTCCCCTGATTTATCTTCCTCTTCAATCAGATAATTTTTATTTATTATCTTAGGGCTGTGTTCTGCTGGCACTTGCTCTGTTCTATTCTTCTAGTGAATTTCCTAGCCAAGAATATAATTTAATCTGTGACTTCAATTTCCCACCAGCAGATCACATTTGCCATTATCCGTCCTAATACTGTGTTTAAAATATGCCAGTTGTTATTTACTCTGTAAAGTAATACAGCTAAAACCAAGTCCTTTTGAAAAAAGAATGTGGTACATTCTTCTTATGTAGACTTACTTCCAGAGATCACCACATGTAACAGAATGATCATTCAGGGCCAAATGTTTGATGAACACAAATAAAACACATGTGCACAGGGCCTGAGATGCAGAGGTAAATGCAGACCTGTTATACCAGCTCATGTGGGGCGACCTGCCCAACACAGTAATTTAGAATGTCACAGGGTTATGTGACTATCTGGGGGTGGGGGGAGGGGGTGGGGCGAAGCCCTGAATTTAGATTTCTGAACTCTTCTGGGATTTATATAAGAAAAATGGGGGGAAAAATCTCAACCATGCACCTGCTTATCATTAAAACAGCTCTATGATGATGATTCATCTCAGGACCTAATAACAGGAAGCCTCAGTTCTCTGATCTCTAAAGAGGAGGCTTAGGCTAGAACAGTGATTCCCAATTAGAATCACACAAGGCAGGATGGAGCAGAGGTATGGTTTGAAAAATTAGATTTATCATTATAATAAAATCTTTTACTATATTTGAAAAACTCTTACTAGTTTAATAACACAAACTAAAGAAAGAGGTTGAAGAAAATAAATGCAAGGGTTTTTGTTTGTTTTTTAAATCAAAAGGGCGCCTGGGTTTAAAACATTAAAAACTGGACTAAATTCCCTTTCAGATCTGAGGCCTTCGATTTCCTCCCAGAGAATAGATTACCACACTATCAGCATTTGGCACTGAACTTGGAAGGGCTGGATATTTCCTGTAATTAGTACTGCATATCAGCAGTAATAATGAATTTCAATCTTGCTTTGATTAAATATAAAACATTTAATTCAAATATTAGTAAAACACAGATAACACAAACATTCGTTCAGATCCTTGTATGACTCGATTCTCCTAACCTCAAACAGCAGCTTCATAGAACTCTGAGTCTTGCTAATCTTGAGTCATGTAAATTACATCCTGAACTGTTTTAAAGAACTTACAACTTGCTGGTTAATAACTAGCTAACAATATGCATCCTGTTTATTTTTAAATCACCTCTGATAGAGGAATGGGCTACAGATTCATTCATGCAGACTATCTTCCTGTGAATAAAACGTTTCACACTCAAACATTTAATGTTTAAAGATCAGGACTGTTCGTTAAATGAATTAATCTGGTGTGAAAACTATTTGCATTTTTAACATCATCAGAATTTATTTCACCCCCAGCTGTTTAGTTCACTGCTTGTATGATTATAATTAGTAGAAGGGGGAAAAACTAATTTTATTCAATGTTAAATTATATTCAAGAATTCTTAAACAACTTGTAAAACCTTTCTAATACTACTGTACAAGTAGTTAGGGCGAGGGAAATCTCAGGGTTCTTTTTAGATAGAAGGCATCATTTCTACAAGAATACAGAATCTTCTTAAAGCATAATTCATTTTCCCATGTGTGTCCAGTATTCAATTCATTCATGTGAAAATATAGGGAACATTTACTCAGCCTCTGCTTTGAGCCAGGTATCAGTCTAGGTGTTGAAGGATACCAAGTCACACGGATCAAGGAGCCTATGGTTGAAGAATTGGGGTGGTGGTGGGGGAAGGTCCTCTAAACAAGATTCCACCGGGAGTTGTTAGAAATCAAGCACGTGGTTTCCAGCACCCAGTGAGTGTTGAGAACCAGGAAATCCTTTCCATGGATTGGCCTGAGTCTCCAACCTCCTATAATACCACTACCCCTAACCCACCACATACAAGCTCACCACATACAGCCAGCCACACCAGCCTTTCTGTTGCCAAAACGTGCCAAATTAATTTCTGCCATGGAGTCTTTTCATTTGAGACCTTTCCACTGAAAGTCCCTGCCTGGATCCTCCCCTTTTCCCATTCTCAGCCTCCAAGTTCCTCCAACTCTGCTCAGGAATTCCATAGAGCATCTTGTTTAATCTCCATGACATCCTGATTCTCAGCAGTCTTGTTTATTTGTTTACCTGTCGATTGCTTGCCTGTTTCCATTAGAATATAAACTGGGCAAGTATAGGGGCCTTGTCTGCCTTGGCCACTACTCCAAGAACTTCTAGCCTGTCTACTGGGGACATGGTAGATCCTTTGTGTAAATGTATTTTTGAAGTGAATTGATGAATGAATGAACAAATGAATGAATGAAATAACTACAGCAATTCATGCAATGACAGAAGTGTACTCAGAGGACTAGGCAGATACTGAGGAAACCTGCCTTTTGAGTCTGAATATTATTTTTTTCCACAGGACATCACATCTGAGCTAAACTGAAAAACAAGGAGGAGGTAGCTGGACAATAAAAGGGAAAGGAGAAAAAGTGTTTTCCGAGTGTCGAAAATGCCATTATTATGGGCTGAATGTTTGTGGCTTGGCAAAATTCATACATTGGAATCCCCAAGGTGATGGTATTAGGAGGTAGGGCCTCTGAGAGGTAATTAGGTACTGAGGTGGAATCTAATAGTCCCATAGATATGGGGGTCCCAACCCCAGGGCCACAGGCAGGTACCAGTCTGTGGCCTGCTAGGAACCAGGCCACACAGCGGAAGGTGAGTGGCTGGCCAGCAAGCATTATGGCCTGAGCTCCACCTCCTGTTGAATCAGCGGCAGCATTAGGTTCTCATAGGAACGCAAACCCCACTGTGAACTGCACATGCGAAGGATCTAGGTTGTATGCTCCTTATGAGAATCTAACTAATGCCTGATCATCTGAGATGGAACGATTTCATCCTGAAACCATCTCCCGCCTACCACTATGGAAAAACGTCTTCCATTAAACTGGTTTCTGGTGCCAAAAAGGTTGGCGACAGCTACCCTACATTTTTTTTTTTAGCTAAACATACAAATTGGCCCTTCTGTTCTTATGACCTTACATTTGTTTTATCTGAGTTCCATCCTCAGGAACTGATCTTCAGGCCTCTCAAGAAAAGTATAAAAGAACTGCAACTTACCAGATCCACACCTCCAGACCATGAGATGGTGGACCCCTCATTCATCATGATTGTTTCCTGGCTCCTCCCTAGTTCCCACTTTCTTACATGTTACATTTCTTTCTTGCTTTATAAACCCCTAGTTTTAGTTTAGTTTTTTTAATAGTGTTTTTTATTGTTAAGCTGCAACGTATATGGTTTAATACAACAAAAATAATCAAGTGATAAGTAATAAACTGAATAATAAACACTTAAAACATTTTCCATTGGAAACATGTTAAGATGAGTATGAGGTTCGTTACCATCTTGCTGCAATTTTGTTATGTTTTACCCCAGTATGCCAGAACAAATACTGTCATATCCCATGTTTTCTGTAATCATGCAGATGTGAATGGATATCTGAATGATTAAATAAATGAAAAGCCCATTTACTGCTGAAGAATCATTCCACAAGGCAGCTAAACTTTGTTTAGAGAACAAAACTATTCAAGGAATTCTCCAGGTACTTAGGTTCATTTTAGAATCCATGACTCTAGACAGATTTGAGACTGAGCTCACATCTCCTTGGCTGCAGCACCCGAGAAAGCTCTTCTTCTTTGGCAATCCTGGTTGTCGTCTCAGTCATTAGCTCTCTCTGTGTGGGGACTCCTGGTGTTTTGGTAAAAATACATGGGATTTGTGTCCTCCCAAAAGGGACCTCAGAGAGTGCTCTGCTCTTTCCATCATATAAGGACACATCTGCACACAAGGAAGTGGGCCTCACCAGACAAGGGATCTGCCCACACCTTGATCTTGAACTTTCCAGCCTCCAGAACTGTGAGACATGAATGTCTGTAACTCATAGGCTATTTGCTTTGAGATAAGAGACTTATGCTAAACATCTTTTTTCCTCTTAATCTCTGCCCCACTGGCCTTGCTAGAGCTTAAAATACCCATAAACAATGGCAAGGCAGGTTAATGGAACACACCCTACATGGAAATTCCATGTTGACAATTTATGTGTATTAACTCAGAGAATCCAGTCCACATTTTAATCCCATGAAGTGAGCACCAAGATGCAAAAGAGTTAAATAAACTGCCCGAAGTTACTCAACTAACAGAAAAGAGCCAGATACCCAACACAGCTTAGACAAACTCCAACACTAGATACCCCCTCCTTTTGTATTAGGGCATTGAAAGTTCCTAATCAAATGCAAGGAATCCACAGGAAGGGAAGAAAACCAGAACTCCTAGTGCATATGCTGGGTTCAAGCACAGCGCATGTAGGTAACAGGACTGCCCGACCCACTGGTCCCATCAGGCTTGTGGTGGCCAGGGAGGCCTGGGTAGCAGAAGCCCAAGAAGACTGCCTGAGACCTTAGTGACCTATGTGTTACCCCAGGATGCCAGAACAAATACTGTCATTTTCTACATCTGCTATCTTGTGAAGAATGGTAACACAGGCTGGCTAAGCCGTCATCAGACATTAAGAATTTAGTATAAATTAACTTGTAGAATTAGGTATTCCCCCACCCAACCCCACTAAGCAGGTCAGGAAAGAATGAGTGAAAGGACAAGGAGAAGTCAAGTTTAGAGGGTGGAAGGGGCAGATTGAAGTGGGGTACCAGGGAACGTGGAGTCAGGGGAGAAGGTTGAGGAAGAGCACAGAAGAAACGGGGTTTCTCAGTGAATACCCTAGACTGACTGAAGCCCAGCCTGGTCTGCCACTATACACGTGAACCTTGCACTACACACATGAACCATCCACTACACACAAATCTTGCACTGCACACATGAACCGTCCACTATACACAGGAACCTTGCACTGCACACATGAACCATCCACTGCACACATTAACCGTCCACTGCACATGTGAACCTTGCACTACACACATGAACCATCCACTACACATGAACCTTGCACTGCACACATGAACTGTCCACTACACACATGAACCTTGCACTGCACACATGAATCATCCACTATACACATGAATCTTGCACTACACACATGAACCGTCCACTACACACATGAACCTTGCACTGCACAAATGAACCATCCACTACACACACGAACCATCTAGTCATCCTTATATGAAACCCAGGATTGTGTGAGACATGGCGTGAGGTAAACTCCAACTGGTTTCCTATAACTGGAAGTTGTTAATTTGATAATTCTCAGAAGACCTGAAAGGTAAAGAAGAGATGAATTAAGGGGAAGAAGTTTTCTCTGTTCTGCTAATACTTTTGGATTGCTTACACAAGTAGAGGAGAATTATTATAAGAAGCATATATATATATATATATATAAAGTATATATATATCCATTTATATATAAAGTATTTATAAAGTATAAATTATGTACCGTGTGTGTGTGTGTGTGTGTGTGTGTGTATGAAGTACGTATATGGTACAAAGTCTTCGTAATGTCTCTGCTGTGTCCTTTACACATTTCTCACCTGGCCCTTACTTCTGTCTGGGGAATTTATTAGCTTTAAATCTCCTGGGTTCAGGACGCTGTCTTATTCCAGTGTCTTTGTGGACTTCTGTAGCTAGCACAGTATCTTGTGCGTAGAAGACTCTTAACTAAATACTAGGTGAATAAGTAAATGGAAGAACACTGATAGTTTTTAAAAGACATAATGCAAGTTGAAAGAAAAAGTTATCATATTCTTTATTTCTACTAACCAGCACTTTAAATAGCAATGTAAGATCATTTAGTCATTTAATGTCCTTATCTACTTATTTTGCTAGGCCTGCATGCTCTAGCTGTCAAAAAGAAAAAGCTATAGTAACATCTAAATTATTAGCCCAAATAAGGAATAATTTAAACACATATGCGCAGTTGGCCTAAGCATAATGAAAGCTTTTGATTTTTAGAGGGTTTTATAGTTTAAAAAAATCATAGAAACTCAAAGCAGATCTCATTAATTTAAAAAAAATTCCCAGTAGGGAAATTTATCTCTGACAATATTTAACTAAACAATGAGAAGATGATATTTCAACAAGTCATAGAAATTTCTATTCATTGTCCAAGAAAGAGAAATGCAACATTTTTATTTTAAATGACTAGATAGCTCATATTTGTTTCATGGGACAGATACATGGTAACTTTCACGGAGTAACCTGTAGAAGAGAAAATACCTGAGATGGAAGAGAGATGGGAAGAGCCTTCAAAATCCAGACAATGACAGAGCTTTGAAGTAGGTATGAGACTTTCATATTATAGGCTGTTATTTACTCATGCTAGTTTCTGCCTTTCAAAATCAGTTTCCAGATTATCAAATATAAAGTCTTGTAATCAAAAGACATTTTATTGACTGCTTATTGACATAAGAGTTCAGAATTCCCAGGATATCACTGCAGAAGAAAAAGTCTTATTTCATACTTCTGATACTACATGATTTTGTCCTCAGTGTTTTACTGTGTCACCAGGCTGGAGTGCAGTGGCACAATCATGGCTCACTGCAGCCTTGACCTGTGAGGTTCAGGAAATCCTCCCACCTCAGCCTCCTGAGTAGCTGGAACTATAGGTGCGAGCTACCATGCCTGGCTAATTTTTCTGTTTTGTTGTGGAGACCAGGTCTCTCTGTGTTGCCCAGGCTGGTCTCAAACTCCTGGGCTCAAGTGATCCTCCCGTCTTGGCCCCTCAAAGTTGAATTTTTATCTCATATGTAATAATAGCATATGCTGACTGGATAAATCAACAACACCGTTATTTTCACCAGTCGACTTTTATGTTCTAAGAATTCTGTCCTTTCATATGTGATGAAGGCAAACTTACCACCACCAACCTATTACATCCCATGAGCAAAATCATAATTATTTAAGAAAATAAATCCCAATAAGTTTGTAACAGATTATAGCAGTCATGAGGGGCTACGTCACAAAGAAATCACTTGAAAGATTTTGTCTTCATCACCTTTGATAAATCTACCTAGTAAAATTGAAAAGAGAGAATATGAGAAAAGGGAAGGATAGGTTAATTGTTATCACATTACACTTTTAAAATGTTATCTATCGCACCTGGCAGCCCTTACCAGATGTTTCCTAAGCAAACTGCCACAAGTGAACAAAGAACTTTAATTTGCAGAGGAACCGACTCCACACTATCATAATCAAGTCACTTCTTGTTGTCTCTTAATAATGAGCTGTCAGATGGCTTGCTTTGATGAAAAACAACAAAAACAACATCCTGGTATAAAAAGAACTACTCCATGTGACACTTCTTCCTCTTAGGATCTTCCCAATTTTTTTGTGATAAAGTCTTGCTCTGTCGCCCAGGTCAGAGTGCAGTGGCTTGATCTTGGCTGACTGCAACCTTCGCCTCCTGGGTTAAAGTTTCAAGCAATTCTCCTGCCTCAGCCTCCCAAGTCGCTGGGATTACAGATGCCCACCACCACAACCCAGCTAATTTTTTTTTATTATTTTTTAGTAGAGACGAGGTTTCACCATGTTGGCCAGGCTGGTCTCGAACTCCTGACCTCAGGTGATTCACCCACCTCAGCCTCCCAAAGTGCTGGGATTACAGGCATGAGCCACCGTGCCTGGCCCCAATCTTTCCGATTCTCTCACTAACCTAGCTGTGGTTCACCTGGCATGGAATTCAATCTTGAAATCTTTAAACATCATTCTTCCAGTTGCAGGAATTGTGGCCTTATTGTAAACCAAAGTCTTTATCATTCCTTGTTATAAATAGATTATTATTTATCTAGGCTAGGTTTCTAGCCACCATTGGAGTCTTGTCTTTCTCTCTTCCAATCTCTGCTCCTTATTGCCCCAGGGCAGGATGTGGGGCTCTGCAGCATATGGCCTTATGAATCTTCCTCAAGTACCCAATTACCCTGCTCTGCAGCCCTGTGAATGTCCTGACAGCTGCATGCAGGATGCAGCCCACTGTCAGAGGTGAAAGACTGCAGGCAACCTCCCATTCCTCACTGCACTTCCCTTACAATGTGGGGGGAAGAGAACACACACTGAAAGGATTTCGTTAGGGATGCCACGAAGGTCAAAGACTGCTTAGAAGAAAAGGCTGAGGTGAAAATTAAAAAAAGGGAAGGTGCCAGCGTTGTCCAGACAGGTGCTTGTGCTCTCACAGGGCAGAATTGAAAGGCTCCTCACCCAGGACTCGCATAGCTATTGTCGGAGAGAGTGCACACTCAGGCTGATTTTAATTGAGATCAATTTAACAAGTACCATCTTCTACAAAGTCCTTCAATTGATTGAAACCCAAATGAAGCTCTTGTAAGTGGTGACAGGTTTTTCTGTCATCTTTCCCCACCCCCTCCCCAATATGATGAGTTTCTGAACTTTTGGAGATTGTGTGCTAAAGAGACAGCACTTATTCTGGGCTAATTTCTGCAGGTATATTTTAACATCATTATTTTTTGAGTTGTACTTTTGTGAACCTAACCAGTAACCTCAATTATTTGTCAACTTCAAACACTTATTAGTGGGTCAGAATCACCAAAGACCCCAGCATTCTAGCTGTTGCCTAGAGAGCAGCCTCTCTAAAGATTTAGTGAGTGCATTGTAGAGGCCACAGGACCACACTTGTGTCACCGGCCAATTGCATCTTAAAAGGCATTTGTGACAATTAGTCATGATTTAGAGAATGGACTTGGGGCCACACTTCCCCAACTGAGTGCAATGATGACCTGTGTCCTATGATGATATCAACTAATAAGCAGGGGCATTTCATAGTAAATGTAAGATGTAAGACCTTCTTGGTGTTTATTTAGACTTACCTAAGATTGCACATGCAGGACAAACCCCTTTCTATTTAACAAAACTGCTAAATAAATGATGACTCCAGTGACAGACAAAATGAGGCCCTGAGAAAAGAGAAAATACATTCTATTTGGAATTTTACGTGTCATAGGAAACAGCTGCTTGTATCAAGCCCAGGATAAGATGAACATTTCTATTTAATTGCATCATGAGGTATTTAAGATTTACAACACAAAGGAGGTAATTATTGTAAGTGCTGCGCAGGGTTGAAATACACCATACTAAAGACAGTCATAGATGTTCTCCTCTAGAGAATTTTATGAACAATGAACAAACATGAGATGTGGCTCTACGGTATGGAAAGTTCCTTTTTAAACAACTGCACTAGAATGTCCACATTTCAGTAAGTTATCATCCACTTCAAATAATCACTCAAATAGTTTTTAGAAGAACCAAGTGAGATAATGTGGAAAAATCATGTTTAGTACCTGGCACTCAGTAAGGGGTGTGTGTGTGTGTGTGTGTGTGTGTGTGTGTGTGTGTGTGTGTGTATGTCACATACATCCTACTTATATCTAAAGGCCAATAAGGCTGTAACTTAAAATTGCAAGTGTTCTGAATTCCCTCTGAATTATTTTCAGAACCTTCAGTTCATTCTCTTTAGCAAGATTTATGTAGTACTTAATATCTGCAAAGAACAATCTTAGACTGGAAAAACTTCCTGTGACATTGGCCTTGATTTCTGGACAGTATTGTTATTCAGAACTGAAAATAATAAGAGTATCAAATGAGCAAGTCAAAAAAGATCATTTAGGGTCAAGATGGAGATATACACTAGCAAAGCAAGGAGACAGGTGCTTCGGTGGCTTTCTGCCTAAGCTTAGAGGGAACTCCAAAAGAGGAGTTACAAGATTGTTTGAGTAATGATGACTTCAGCAGAGTAAGTATGTAGCTTCCCAAGCTGACACATTAAAACCAGGGTTTGTTAAATACACATTTTTATCACTTTATAAATCAAGCATTACTCTTTTAGGTAACAAACAATCTCTTGGTATATCTGAACATCATAGTTGAAAAAAATTATAAATATTTAGTATATATTTCTATAGTTTGGAGAAAAGAAGAGTTTTTGTATTAATTAATGACTGAATAAAATAAAAATACACTGAGAAAAAGAGTGGTTGCCTTCTGCTAGGGAATAGAGTTAAATGTGTCTTTAAATAATAGATACCTGAGGCTGGGCGTAGTGGCTCACACATGTGACCCAAGAACTTTGGGAGGCTAAGACAGGTGGATCACCTGAGGTCAGGAGTTCAAGACCAGCCTGACCAACATGGCAAAACCCCATCTCTAGTAAAAATACAAAATTAGCCAGGTCAGGTGACACATACCTGTAATCCCAGCTACTTGGGAGGCTGAGGCAGGAGAATCACTTGAACTCTGGGTCGGGGAGGAGGTTGCAGTAAGCCGAGATCATGCCATTGCACTCCAGCCCAGGCAACAAGAGCAAAACTTCGTCCCCCTTCTCCGACCCAAAAAAGATACCTGAAACCTGAAAGGAAACAAAGGGATCATCTGGAGATTCTGTGCTGAAAGAAATCACATTTATTCTGGGTTAAACTCTGTATGTGTACTTTATAAAATTATTATTTGAGTCAGATGGTGAATGCCAACATCTGGAATTCTAGACCAATTCTCTCATTTCCAGGGAGAAAACATAAAATTCAGAGAAGTTAACTGTTCTGTACAACCACATGGATGAATATAGGAGAATCAAAAAAACTAAATCAAAGTCTTCTCATTCCAAATTTCCACTGTACTTTGTTGTTCTAGAAATGGGATTTATTTAATTATTTATTTATTTTTTGAGACAGGGTCTCACTCTGTCACCCAGACTGGAGTCCAATGGTGTGATCTCGGCTCACTGCAACCTCTACCTCCTGGGTCCCAGTGATCCTCGTGCCTCAGCCTCCAGAGTAGCTGGAACTACAGGCAGGTACCACCACTCCCAGCTAATTTTTAATTTTTGCATTTTTAGTACATATGGGGTTTCACCATGTTGGCCAGGCTATTCTCAAACTCCTGCCTAAAGTGATCTGCCCGCCTCAGGCTCCCAAAGTGCTGGGATTACAGGTGTGAGCCACCAGTCTCAGCCTAGAAATGGGATTTAAAGAGACATATTAAAATTTTTTTAACTGTTTATAACATAGGTCAGTGTTAATCTACAAGTAGCTAAATAGCTAAAGTTTTTTATTTTTAAAAAAGTAATAAATGTATCAATTGAAGTGCCACAGAGTATAATGTAGCTACAATGGTTTGTATGGTTGAAGAGTTATGATTTAGATTTCAAAGAATAAATATCCTAAATTTCCATGTAATCAAACCATTTCATTTATTGCTACATGTGATTATATTGTATTTATTTATAACATGTCTCCAACAATTATTTTGATTCAAAATTGCACTGCTTTGTACTTTAAGATGGAACTTTTTAAACCAAAAGATATTTTTAAGTATCCTCAAATAGGCCCCCCTTTGCAGATCTCAGCCAAACTATTAACTATCAGGGAAATAGAACTGTCTTTCAATATTTTTCCAAAATAGCACTATAGTACTCTTTTTACACTGATTTCCAGACAGAATTACTTTTTAAGAGATGGAAGAAATTTAAAAGATTTTAATTCAATCTCACAAGCATCACCCTGTGAATTTGCCACATCCCACTCCACACACAGTTAAAGTTCGGTAGAGTGAAATCATTCACCATATCTATTTCCTAGAAAGGCCTGCAACATCAAGAAATGGAATTGTTTTCTACAATAAGTAATTGTTCTCTTAAAGCACCAACATAGCTTCTCTCTTTCCAAAATTGCATTGCTGCCATTTTTAATGAGTTACTATATAGATTCACTTGCAAAGACATCTGACTACCTAGAAAAAAAATACCTTTTTGGTCGCTTCCTTTTCAATTCCTTTGATTGGGAATAGGAAAGAGAGTTAGCAGAGATAAGTACCTAATAATTTCTATGTTTTATATACACTGTCTTTTTAATCTTCCCACTAGCAGAGTAAGGTATTGTCACCGTTTTGCATATAAGGATAATGATACTTACAGAGGTTCATTAGATTTTCCAAGGTCATTAGTTGGTATATTTTGGAAGTATGCCTGAAGCCCATTCTTTCTGAGCTGACTCTTTCCATTTTAGTACTAAATGAATTTAGAGTAACTGTAATGGTAGAGTTTGCATTTACCTTTCGACACTTTCCAAGCCAAACACCTGGCCTTGAATGCCTGGGATGCACTCTCTTGCCTATCACCTTTATGCTGGATCTTACTGGCCCCTGAGTGGATTTTGTCTTGCTCCTCTTTCCTGGTGACTTCCATCTTATTAAAACTACCTAGGACTTTCAAGAAACCCTACTCCTTCAATTCAAAGGCTATCCAAAGAAACAAAACCAGGAAAACATGCCAAAAAAGAGCCTACTTCAAAGAATTCAAGATAAACACACACTTTCACTACTTAATACATTGAAAAATCTAAAAAGGATCTCAAACGAGCTAGGGTGACATCTTAAACAAGAGAGCTTTTTGGTGCCTCACAAACTATATCAAATAGGTTTCTGACTAGTTTTCTTATTAAAGAATGAAGCCAGTATTGTGAACTTTGGCAATGATGGACTAATTTGTTACAAGCAAAAACTGTCCCACCTGGAACACCTTGATAATCTGGACCCCAAACATTTCCATTTTAAGTGTTGAGGAGTTAATGAAGCAGCAAAGGCTTGACAAGCAAAATCCTTAAGATGAGAGAAGTTTGGAGAAGTGAATCCGGTATCTAGCACAGTGTTTCCTTTGAGGCACTTGAGTGGAAACTTGGAAGCTGCAAAGAACTTCTGGTCATTTTAAAAACCAAGAACAACAAAAACTGACCTTCAAGGTCCACTGGTATTCAAGTGAGAACCTCTCCCATTAAAGGCTCTACAATAAAACTAAGAATGAACTAGAAATAGATCAGCATTCGCAAGACTAAAACCAAATCTCAAATCAACTCAATCCCTCCTTGGATTAAAGCAATCTCCTTTATCCTAAGTGCTGCCTGAAATAAAAGTATGCCTTTTTTGGATAAAGATAACTATCATTGAGAATCTCAAATTATCTCTACATTTTAGTGTGCTCTATTTGGCAATAAATAAAAAATTATCAAGAATATTAGGTGACAAAACAAAATTTAAAAAAAAACACAAAAAGCGCACACAAGAGAGACAATATAAAGTGACAGATTTTAAATATCAGATATAAAATTTTTAAAACCAAGACTAATATGATTACAATTTATAAGATGCAGAATTTCAGCAGGAACTCAAAACTAAAACAAAAAAGAAAGGAGAAAAAGACAAAGAAAATAGAGTCAAATGGATGTAAAAAGGAGAAAAACAGAATATGAGACCCTGTGAAAAGTTCTGACATATATGTAATCAAAGTCCCAGATGGAGAGGAGAAAGAAAATGGCCCAGAAGAAACATACATGAAGAGGTAAAGCTGAAATTTTCATCTAAAACTGATGAAAGACCTAAACCACAGTAGTTCCAAGTTAGGTGATTTTCAAGCAGGAAAATCAGACTTAAACATGTTGCATTATTGTTTCATGCTGCCACTTGAAGGGATAAAAACATGTTAACCTCAAAAAAGCTGCAATAAAACTTACAGCTGACTTCTCAGCAGAAACCGTGCAAGCCAGATGATAATGGAATTACATCTTCAAAATGCTAAAAGTAGTAACAGATAACAACATTCTACATGTGTAACAACATCCTTCATAAACAAAATACCCTTTATAAATGAAGATAAAAGAAAAACATTTTCATACAAATAAAAACTAATAGACTTGACCAGAAGTCTGCATTACAGATTAATGGTTATTCCTCAGTCAGGGGTAAATGATTCCAGATAGAAATATGAAGAAGGAATGAAGTGCACTTTGAGAGGCCAAGGTGGGCAGATTCCTTGAGCCCAGGAGTTCAAGAGCAGCCTGGGCAAAATGGCAAAATGCCATCTCTTCAAAAAATGCAGAAATTCACTGGGTATGGTGGTGCATGTCTGTGGTCACAGCAGCTCAGGAGACTGAGATGGGAGCATCGCTTGAGCCTGGGAGGTCAGGGTTACAGTGAACCCAGATCACATCACTGTACTCCAGTATGGGCAACAGAGTGAGGCTCTATCACCAAAAAAAAAAAAAGGAAGGAAAGGGGGAGGGGGAGGATAAATGAAACAGGAAATAATCAATATGAGAATATACCTGAATGAATATTGATTGTGTAAATGAATAGTAATTATGCCTTGTAGGGTTTTAAAAATGTGTGTGTGTGCACATATATACGTACATACATAAAGATGTCATTTGTCCCAAATTTATCTATAAATTCAATACAAACTCATAAAAATTCCAGTATGTTATTTTTATCAAGTCAATACATTGATTCTGAATTTCCATGGAATTACAAGGAGCCAAAAATATTATAAAGAGTATACCTATGTAACAAACCTGCATGTTCCACACATGTATCCCAGAACTTACAGTATAATAAAAAAAAAGAAAAAGAAAAACCTGCAGTGAAGAAGGTTGTCTTAAGAACCCAAATATTTATCTTAGAAAGTTTCTTATTTCATGGCCATGATTATGGAATATACTTTTGGAAATGCTGCTTTAGAGTTACCGAGCTTTTTCCTTTAAATAAATATGTAGAGTGGGGGAAAAAAAAGTTATAGTGGATACCAAAACTTCTTAAAAAGCTATAGGAATTAAAATTAGTACAGCATTGGTAAAGCATAGACAAACATACCAAGGGACAATAGAGAGAAACCAGAAACAGACGCATGCATATATGGACATGTAATTTGTTGCAAAAATGACATGGCATAGCAATAGTGATAGGATGATCTTTTTAATACATGAGACCAGGTCAACTGGATATCCATATGGGGAAAAGTGCATCTTGTCTCCTACCTCATATCAATACAAAAATCAATTCCACAGGATGATAATTCTAAATATAAAAGGCACGACAATACAGCATTTAGAACATAATAGAAGAGATTGTCTTTATGACCTTGGAACTGGCAAAGATTTCTGAAACACAGCATAAAAAGTGCTAGCTATAAAAGAAGCATTTTATAAACAGGACTACATGTAATATTGAAAGATACCACAGAGTACTGAAGAGACATTTCACAGAGTCAGAGAAGATACCCGCAGTATATGACCAAAGAAATACTAACTCCAATAATATATCAAAATTCCTTATCTATAAAAAAAGAAAACTTGCTGTTTTAAAAAGGGTAAAATATATGAATAGATACTTTACAAAAGAGTATATCCATATGACCAGTAAATACAGGTAGTCCACATATCGCATGGCTCTGATATACACAAATGTTGTCAGTCGTCAAACACAATGCAAATATCAGTTGCCACAGTGCATTAACTATAATTACATGAAACAAAAATTTTGCTGGTAGCTCTTTGGCCTACAAATCACTAGGTAAATAATAATTGTGCATTGTGATCAGTGACCTATCACATTACTTCCTTCAAAGTCTGTCATTGACTAGTCATTGTGCGTCTTTTATTTAGTGCATGCACAAACAGAAAAACATGTAGTTGTGTTGCCTTCTTGTATCCAGTGATAAATCCACATGCTATTCTACAAAAATGAAGTCAACAGAGGAAATTGGTCAACAGAAAAAGAAGAAGAGAGAAAAAAGTGATAACATTGGAAGTATAATTAAAATTTAACATAAATAGAATTAGAGAAGAAATAATTGACATTAGGAATGTACACTATTGCCATTGTAAACACTCCAGAGATGCATACAGAAGAACTTCATGAAGGCAAAGTTATTCATGTAACTGAAGAAAGTGATTGGGATGAAAAGCATTAAGATGTCCCAGAGGAAGCGACTCCAGCAAAAGGCTTCAAATTAAAGGAACTGGCTGGGCATGGTGGCTCATGCCTGTAATCCCAGCACTTTGGGAGGCTGAGGTGGGTGGATCAACTGAGGTCAGGAATTCAAGACCAGCCTGGGCAATATGGTGAGACCCCATCTTTACCCAAAATACAAAAATTAGCCAGGTGTGATAGCAGACAGTAATCCCAGCTACTCAGGAGGCTGGGGCACAAGAATCACTTGAACCTGAGAGGCGGAGGTGGCAGTGAGCCGAGATCACACCATTGCACTCCATGCTGGGTGACAGAGTGAGACTCCGTCTCAAAACAACAAAAAAAAAAAACAAAGGAACTCTCAGAGATATTTCACAACATTGGAAGTGTGGAGGGATAAGCCATAGAAATCTGACCAAACTAAACGCCCCAATCAAAAGACACAGACAGGCACATTGGATAAAAAGCTAAAACCCATCGGTATGCTGTATCTAGACCCATCTCACATGCAAGGATACACAAAGACTCAAAACAGAGGGATGGAGGAAGACTTACCAACCGAATGGAGAGAAAAAAAAAATAAACAGAAGCTGCAATTTTTGTCTCTGATAAAACACTTTAAAACAACAAAGAAACAAATTTTAAAACAATAAAGAAACAGAGGGACATTACATGGTGGTGAAAGGATCAATGCAACAAGAAGAGCTAATGATCCTAAATATATACTCACCCATTACAGGAGCACCCAGATACATAGGGCAAGTTCTTAATGAGTTACAAAGAGACTTAGACTCCCACACAATAATAGTGGGAGACTTTAACACTACACTGTCAATATTACATAGATCAACGAGATAGAAAATCAACAAGGATATCCAGGACTTGAACTCAGACCTGGAACAACTAGACTTAACAAATATTTACAGAACTCTCCTCCC
>PVKP010011311.1:0-61744 GCA_004027715.1 Plecturocebus donacophilus
GCCTGCTTTACAAGAGCTTCTGAAAGAAGCACTACACATGGACGGGAACAACCAGTATCAGCCATTCCAAAAACATACAAAAAGGTAAAGAGCATCACCATAATGAAGAATCTACATCAACTAATGGGCAAAACAGCCAGCTAGCATTACCAGAAGCTGCGATTTTCGTCTCTGATAAAACAGACTTTTAAAACAACAAAGAACACAAGAAACAAAGAGGGACATTACATGGTGGTGAAAGGATCAATGCAACAAGAAGAGCTAACGATCCTAAATATATACGCGCCCATTACAGGAGCACCCAGATACATAGGGCAAGTTCTTAATGACTTACAAAGAAACTTAGACTCCCACACAATAATAGTGGGAGACTTTAACATTACACTGTCAATATTAGACAGATCAACGAGATAGAAAATCAACAAGGATATCCAGGACTTGAACTCAGACCTGGAACAACTAGACTTAACAAATATTTACAGAACTGTCCTCCCCCAAATCCACAAAACATACATTTTTCTCAGTATCACATTATACCTATTTTAAAAGTGACCATGTAATTGGAAGTAAATCACTCCCCAGCAATTGCATAGCATTTCACAGGTTTAAATAAAATATTGGTTGGCTGCTTATTTGTTATTTTCATCCCCTATTCCTTCCTGTCTCCATTGTTAAGCACAATTATTGGCATAAAAGAGGTTTTTAATATCCATTTTTAGACTGCCTGGGCAATAAAACAAGAATCCCATTCTCTCTCCCTCTTTCTCGTCCTCTTTCTTTCTCTCTTTCATTCTTTTTTTTTTTTTCTTTTGCTGTTTCTTTCTTTCTCCTTTTCTTTTTCTAAAAAAAAAAAAAAAATTATGGCCCAAATAAACATGGGACATACCTATACTAAAAATTTGTTTGCTATTTAACTGAAATTTATTGTTTTGTTTTGAGACAGTCTTACTCTGTTGCCCAGGCTGAAGTGCAGTAGTGCGATATTGGTTCATTGCAACCTCTGCCTCCCAGGTTCAACCGATTCTCCTGCCTCACCCTCCTGAGTAGCTCGGATTACATGCATGTGCCACCATGCCTGGATAATTTTTGTATTTTTAGTAGAGATAGGGTTTCACCATGTTAGCCAGGTTTGTCTTGAATTCCTGACCTCAGGTGATCTGCCCGTCTCAGCCTCCCAGAGTGCTGAGATTACAGGCACGAGCCACTATGCCCGGCCTTTTCTGAAATTTAAATGTAACTGATCATGCTGTATTCTAACAACCCCAGCTAGAGGCCATAACTGTAGTGGAGTGTGTCTGAATTGGGTATTAGGTTTTAAAGTCAGCACATTTGGCAAAAATTGTAAAAGCTAAAAGTTCCCTTAAAATTTCTTTAAATGGCTTTCAATATGCGGTATGCTTAGAGTTTCGCCTTCCATTCTATATGGTAATTCTCATGCACAACAAAGTTAAGAACCTCTCAGGGAATAAAAGGTCATTCAAACCATCTCATTCTCATGATCACAGGTATGGGGGAGGAAAAACAAGGGGAAGTCAACATGTTCCTGCTGGCTTGCAGCGTTTATTATGTTTGATATCAGGTGTCTAAAATGTTTAAACAAGCATTTATTGGTAGTTGTGCTGGTTAAACAAGATATAATAGTGAAGTTCCTCTCACATAGGCATAATGTTCTCAAGTCAGCTCTCAAGAAAAACATGACTACAGTGAGACTCTGCCGAGTTATTTTTTTACGTTATCCTTCAATCCATGCTCCCCAAATCCCCCCGTCTATTTTATTTTCAACAAACATCCTACCCTCAAATTACTCCTAGATATTTTTCTTTTGGTAGAACTTGTGTATTTTGGATCATTCAGTAGCTACTTGAGAACAGTGGTGGTGAAGGCCTCATATCTCTCCTGGTGCAATAGTATGCTGTTCTGGGTCTGTTGTTTCTTTTTATGGATGCTTTTCCAAAAAGTTTGCCCAACATTTTATTTCAGCGAAATATACCTAGTGATATTATAAGTCTCAAAGCAATCATTAACCTGGAGTCCAAAACAAAATGTTCAGAATGATGTATTTATTTCTCTTGTGTACTGTTCATAAATGACTTTTAAATCTTATTTCTAGAACATTCAAAACATTCCCATAAAACAAAAAAATTGTAATCCTAGCCAAAGCTCATTTTAATAGGATTTGGACTGTAAAAAAGACACTGTCAGATTGTCTACATTTTATTCAATGTATGTATAGCTACAGTTACATATATATTCAATACATTTATATTAATACATGCATAAAAATGTTCACTTAGACTTTCATCTTACATGTTAGATATATCACTTTTGTTGGTTAATGTTATCTAAGCACACTGACCTTGTATGTCTGGTATAAAAGAATCAGCTTTGTTCATACTGCTCTGGTCCCTGGGAAATCTTGTTCACTTTTGAACAGATTGACAGGACAAGGAGCAACTCAAACATTCACATATAAAGATACATAAATACACATTCCTATATATGTATACATATATGCATATAAAATATGTGCAAACACATATATACCTATATATTTGAAGTTTTTATTTATCATAAATTCAAATGTACAAAAATAGAGGGAATGGTATAATCAACTTCCATGTGCCCAATACTCAATTTCAGTGATTATCAACTTTTTCACAATAATTATATCTATTATAGTAAACTCTTTTACAGTGTAACATGCATATGGAAAAATATACAGATCATAAGTGTACATACCTCAATGAATTATTACAAAGTGACCACACCCAGATAACCACCACCCAGATCAAGACATAAACTTTACTAGCACTGCAGAAGCTCCAGGCTCTCCTACTCACTACATCCTTACAGCTCCCACAAGAAAACTACTATCTTGACTTCTAACATCCCAGATTCATTTTGCCTGTGTTTGAACTTTATATAAGTGGAATCATACAAGTGTTCTTGTTGTTTAACTTCTTTTGCTTAACATCATATTTATGAGATGGATACATGTTGTTGTGCTTAATAGTAATTTTATGGAACTACACTACAAATTATCCATTTTATGATAGATGGGCATTTGAGTTCTGTTTTGGTCAACATATATTTTAGTGAATATATGTAGGCATTTATAGCTAGGAGTGGAATTTCTGGGTTATGGAATATGTGTGCCAAACAATTTCCCACAAATTTACACTATTATCAGCAGTGTATAAGCATTCTAGTTGTTCCACATCCTTGTCAACACTGGAATTGTCAGTCTTTCAAATTTTAACTATTTTAATGCTTGTATTGCTGCATCTCATTGAGGTTTCAATTTGTAGTTTCTTGATAAGTAATGAGATTGAACATGTTTTCATTTTTGTTGACCATTGGCTATCTACAGCAGGAGAATATTTGCTGGATGGATTCAAGTAGCTGTTCTCCTCTGGATTATCATTGTTGTTTTAACAACTTCATTGAGCTATAATTTACATACCATGCAATTCACTCATTTTAAGTGTTCAATTATTTTTAGTAAATTTATCAAGCTGTGTGATCATCACAATCATACAGTTTTTAGGACATTTCTATCACCCCTCAATAAGACTCCTCATGCCCTTTAACATTTAATCCCCCTTTCCACACCCACCTTCAGGAAACCATTCATCTATTTTCTCACTCTATACATTTGCCTTTTCTGACTCTTCTAAGCTTTCTTTTTTATAAATTAATAAATTAGTAATGTTATTTATCCATCAGTTTCTGTTTGTGGCTAATATAAATTCACCCTTGAAAGATAGGTCTGTTTTTAGTGTCTAACAAGTAAGCTGTCTCCAGTTCTTGAATTCTCCTGGATTCTCCAGCGTCAATGCTCTTCAGCTAAAGACCACCGGGAACACACTTGTAGTTGGGTTTATTTCCTTGTTGCAGAAAGCGATAATGCACACCAGGAGGAATCATGGGACATCTCAGTAACAGGGGGTTGGAAAGAAATTTGTAAGAATTTAGCTTGTGTTTGTCGGTTTGGGGAGCGTTTTAAAGAAGTGAAGCTTTGCCCTGGATCAAATGCTGTCAGGAAGCAGGGGGTAATTCTTAAAATTGGATATCTAATAACTCTTAACTAGAAGGAGGGCGGACTAGTCTCAGGCTTATATTGTAATTGTAAAGAAGCAGTAGTCACTATTCTTAGGCAAGATAGGGGATGTTTGGTCATTTTGTGGTTTGGACTATGTTCAGGTTTTGGTGGGTTGTTGAGACGTGATTACAGAGGGTTACAGTGTTTTGTCTTGCCACATCAGCACAGCCTTGTCTAATGTTCATATTCTGTGAAATTACTTATATTTGACAGGAGAATGCCAAGTCCTATCTGTAAGAACCAGACCAACTCCTCATGTCAGTGGCTGCTTTTCTCTTTCTCATCAAGATAATGGCATCCAGTGGGTACCTTGTCTAGAGAGCCTCCAGCCACTCACTCCTCTGTACTATGTAATTTTTCCCTTTTTTTTTTGACACGTCTACAGAAATACTAGATTACTGTGTAAATTCTAACACTCAACCTCAAATTATGACTTTTTTATAGATTTATAAATGGTATGCATTTCATCTTATAAATGAAGCAGTGAACAACAATATTAGCACGTTTGTTTGCTTTCTTTCATGACTCTAGCAATCTTTTAAATGAAGCAATATTTGCAGTTCATATAGCTCACAAAGTGTTTCTATGGAGAATATAGAACTCTTATCAAAGTATTTAAAGATAATTAAGTTTAAAAATGCTTAAGAGACAAGAAAAACTTAAGCAGAAAGTTGGTTTGTGGGCATAAATTCGGGGGAAGTAGAATTAGTTTTATGATTAGAATATATCCGTCTATATCACAGAGCTACAGTCTTGTCTTTCCTGAGTGATACTTTGGTATTTGCATCTGTGGCTTTCATTTTTCCAGGTTCTGCTGGCCAAAATAATCCCCCTTCTGGTTGTAACTTCTATGTTAGCTTATAAATTGCTTTTATGTTAGCTAAGTTATGTTCTGAGAACAACTATTTAGCTTAAAGCTTAACATTTTTTATATGTCAGCTCCAATCTACCACTACTTGCATTTATTTTATTTATTTTGTTTTTGAGATGGAGTCTTGCTCTGATGCCCAGGCTGGAGTACAGTGGGATGATCTCGGCTCACTGCAACCTCTGCCTCCAGGGTTCAAACTATCCTCCTGTCTCAGCTTCCTGAGTAGCTGGGATTATACATGTGCACCACCATGCCCAGCTAATTTTTGTATTTTTAGTAGAGACAGGGTTTCTCCATGTTGGCTAGGCTGATCTCAAACTCCTGACCTCAGGTGATCCACCCACCTCGGCCTCCCAAAGTGCTAGGATTACAGGTGTGAGCCATGGTACCTAGCCACTAGTTGCATTTATAAGCCTATTGTTAAGGATAAGTTTTATTTCCAATCCGTAGTGTTTAGACTAAGAGGGAAAGAGGTGTAGGAGAGGAAAAACTTTTCCTCTTACTCTCTTAATTATGTACTTGGGGCCTGTAAATTAAGTTGATAAAAGCCATACAATTAGCAGGAGAAAAAGCATACAATTTTTATTAATATCGTTACATGTATGGCAGCTTCACAGATAAGAAGTGAAAACCCTAAGATGTGGTTAAATTTAGGAGCATATATACCATTTTAACAAAGGGCAATACATTGTCAAGAGATGACTAGTTAAAGGAAAGGAACTTGGGCTCCTAAGGGCAGTAAATTATGAGAAGGTGACTATGAAATGTATGGTAGATAAGAATTGTGTAGTAAGGTTTGTTAGGCAGATTCATTTTGGTGCCATCTCAGGTCTTCCTGGTAGAGGAGAAGGGAACACCTTTATAAATAAAACTGTATGTCATATTTCCAAAGGGAAATTTATTCTCTGCTTTTAGGCCAGAAGGGGAAAGGCAGAGAGCTTTTCCTGTGTCTACTGTTTCTCAATTGCCTTCAGCTCAAAATAATCTTTATGCCAAAGTAGCATATTCTGATCCTCTCCAGGGGTGATCAGTAACTCATATTTTATCTATTGGGCTATCACAGTTTTATGTCAAAAAATGAAGGAAAATGAGGTGATCTTTTTCTTCTAGGAAAATCTTGAAAGCCCATTCATTTACAGGGATACAATTAGTGTTACCAGTAGAGGGTCTTGACCGTAAGTTGTCCAGGTTCTTGGCGTTTTTAACAAATAATTGGACAAAACACACGGCAAAGCAAGGAAAGAATGAAGCAACAAAAGTGGAGATTTATTGAAAGTGAAAGTGCACTCCACAGTGTGAGAGTGGGCAGAGCAGCAACTCAAGAGTCCCAGGTGCAGAATCTTCTCAGGTCCAAATATCCCCTAGAGGTTTCCCCTTGGTGACTTGGTGTTCACCTCATGTAAAGGAAGTGGTGGCCCACAATCAGTCTGATTGGTTGTGGAAAGCAACCAATCAGAGGCTGAAGTGAAGTTACAAAGGTCACACTGCTATGCAAACATCTGATTGGTTGCAGAAAGCAACTAATCAAAGGCTAAGATGAAGTTAAAAAGTTGCACTTATATGCAAAGGAAGACTTGGCCTGCAATCATTCTGATTGGTTGCAGACAGCAGCCGATCAGAGACAGAAGTGAAATTACAAAGTTACATTCTGATGCAAAGGTCTGATTGGTTGCAGAAGCAATCAATCAGAGGTACTTTCAATTTCCCATCTGCCACACAGAAAAGGTGAGGGTTTGCAAAGGGAGTAGCCTCTGGTCCTTTTGTTACTTAGGCATGGAAAATCAGGGTTTTCCTTTCAGTTTAGTTCTAGGAAGTCTGTGTGAAATGGCTTTAGGTTCCCTGCCTCCAGACCCTATTCTCCTGCCTCCTCTCCCCCCTGAGAGACGTGATCCCTGTAAATCTTTATGGGAGACAGAGGGACTAATGGTCTTTTTTCTGTGCTGACTTGAGGCATATCCTTACCTGTTGGAGATCATGGAACTCTCGCCCTAGTCTGCCTAGTGGAGATGGGGTGGCTTCTTGATGGCCAGTGGTGGTGTCTTCACCTGGAACTGGCTGGAAACCTTGTCACATGATCATCTGAAACTTGGTCTCTATTGCAAGAGGAAATGAATTTGGTTAAAAGATATAATGGGAACTTTGGAGGTGGATACCTATGCCATCAGGAATGTTTGTTATAGAAATGTATTAAAACATTTGCTTAATTACTACAAAGGAAGTGATTCCATCCATTTGGAAGAAGTCAATTATACTGCAAGAAAAAAAATTTGTAAATGGCTACTATTATCCAGCCTATAGTAACTATGCAACAAAGACACCAAGGAAAATTGGTAGGCATTTACTTATCTTTTGGCTGTCTTCTAAACAGGTATTTCAGGTCTTCCACAGGTTCACAAGTGTAGTGACAGATGGGAACTTGAGGTTCCTGCTCCAGGTCTTCTAGTATTGCTGTCTTGATCCTTGAAAGATGTATCTAACTATCTAATCCAAGTACTTTGACTGAAGAAGGCGTGGCCAGTACCACTGAAAATAGTCCCTTCTATTTGGGTTGTAATTGCTGAGCTGGTGATGGCTCCTTCCACATTTTAACAAGTACCTTATCTCCTGGCCTGATTTTAGGTTGCTGGTTGTTCCCGGTGTGGGAAGCCTTTGAATTCCATTTTTTAAAAGCCTGCTGAAATTGTCCTAGGTTGATTAGGTATTTTGCTAAATCAGCTCTTTCTGGATCAGTAATTAAATCATTAGTCAAGAATAATAAGATTCATATGGGCTTATATTAATTTTTGCTCTAGGGGTATTATGGATCCTTAAGAGGGTTATGGGCAGTAAGCTGACCCAAGTCTCTGATGTTTCCTTACATAGCTTAGCAACACTCGTTTTAGAGTTTGGTTAGCCTTTCTCCTTTCCCAGAGGATTGAGGCCTCCATGCTGAACGTAAATAGTATTTGATTCCAAAAGCCTCAGCAAACCCTTGAGTTATTTGGAAGATAAGGGACAGGCCATTATCACTTTGGAGATTCTGAGGTAACCCAAACCCAGGGATTATTTCTTTTAATAGAAACTTTATAACCTCATTAACCTTCTCTGTTGTGGTAGGGTAAGCTTCAACCCAATCAGTAAAGCTATCTATTAGTACTAACAAAAACGCACATCCTCTGCAAGCTGGCATATGGATGAAGTCTAACTGCTGGTCTTCCCCTGGATAATTTCCTCTCCTCTGCACTGGTTCTATTAGAGGAGGCATGTTGTTTCCTAGGTTGTTAGGTGCACACTGTGAGCAGTCTTGGCAGAGCTGCTTAGCCACTGAAGCCAAGTTAGACCCAATAAAGAGCTGGTTTAACACGGCCAGAGTTGCATCCCTCCCCACATGGAAAGACGCATGCATGGCTTTTTTAACTTTCCACTAGGCTGTCTGAGGGAGATATATTTTTGACCCCATCTACTACCAGGTTCCTTTCTTTTTTCTTTTTGTCCCCCTTGTTCCTTTATTAACTGTTCTTCCTGTAGTGTGTACTCGGGTTCTATTGGGGAATCATAGAAAGACAGCAGTGCTAGGATCTGTTGGAATTGCACCCTGAGGGCTGTGGCTTTGGCTTCAGCCAAATGGTGATATCAAGAAGCTGATTTTGATTAGTTTATGGCCCATCTGTAGCTTTTGGAGCTTAAATCTAATGTCTGGGGCAGATTAGCTTATGAAATGCTATGTTATTAATATTTTGCCTTTGGGAGAAGGGTCCAGATTAGTATATTTTTTAAAAACTCCCTCCAGCCTGCCCTAAAACATGGCTGGATTTTCCTCCTTGCCTTGTATAACCTCCCTTACTTTATCATAATTTACTTCCTTAAATGTTCCCTTTCTCATTCCTCTAAGGAGAGCCTCAAGAAATTGAGCCTGGTTGTTCTTTCCCACAGGAGTGTTATAGTCCCAGTTAGGATCAGTAGTGGCAACTGTGTCTGGGCTGGGGTGATTGCCCTGAGGGTTTTGGGCAAATAATTCATTGCTTCCCAGAGTGCAGCCTCAAAGATTCATTCCTTTTCTAAGGGAGTGTAACAGGTTGCTAGAATGAATTGAACATCTCTCCATGAGAGAGCAAAGCCTAAGGTCAAAGTCTGGAATCCATCTGCAAATTTCCTAGGATGCTTGGAGTAGCTTCCTCGCTTTTCCTTACACTGTATGTCAGTTATAGAGAAGGGAGCCTGCAAGAGGACTGGCCCCTTGGCTCCTGCTACTTTCCTAGGAGGTAGCAGGGCTGGAGAGAGAATTGAATATGGTGTTCCCCTCTGAGTGTGAGGGGGATTTAGTAGGGTCCCTGGAGTTTGCTCCTGGGTTTTAGCCTCAGGAGCACTTGGCAAGGGGCTATATGGGGGCAGTTCCTGTTCACCCTGAGAGACAGCTGGCCCTTATGAAAGGGGGTCATCTATAATACCTAGTTCTGCTTTAGTACTTTCCTTTGTGGGGTGGGTTCTGGGAGTTTTGCAGATTGTTAGGTTTTTTGCTATTGGAGCATGAAAACCTGTACATATGGGATTTCTGACTATTTTTTCTGCCTCTTGCAAAGTAGGTCTAATTGCAGGATGGTGTCATAGTTAAGGCTACCATTGTCTGCCCATTTTGGGGGCTGGGGAGCTCATAATGGGGCCAAATGGTATTGCAGAAAAAAATTATATGTTTTGCCTTTAGATTTTCAGGGTCAAATTGATTCCAATGGTGGAGGATGTAGCCACGCAGGGCATCTGGTGGAAGGGGTGTAGCATTGCTCATAGTGGAATCAGGAGGAATAGAGAGTTGCCCATAGTGGTCTGGAAAAGAGAAGAGGACTTTGAAAAGTGGAGGGTCCATTAGGTGACCCAAATTTTACTCAGGGCATCCCCCTGAAAAAATTCTGGATCCAGACTGGGGTCCCCAGGGGCATCCCCACTTTAGGACCCTGATTTAGTCTGTCAGATGTCTCTGACCTTAGATGGGTGTTGGCACTGCTTTGGAATGGTTCCCTCCACCACTGAGGACCGTCTATGAACTTTCCTTAAGGTTTTTCTATCCCACTTAAAGCAACCCTTTAGCCCTTTAAATGTAACGCTTTAAATTTAGGCGATAATAAATTCCCTTTCATGAATTTCCCCCCCACACACCCTATGCCCCACACAGACCACCTACGACATGCCCAGACCCTCTGACTTGTATAACCTTTTTTTGCACAGTCTGTCCTTTACCCAGATGAGTAGGTAAAGGTAAGCATTTAGCATAAGAAAAGAAGGCTTAAGTTGCCTTAAATGTGTGTGAGTTCGCCCAGGATGAGCTTCCGTTGCCAACTCCATCACAAGTAGGGATCAGGGACTATAACTCGAAAGGACAGAAAATAGAATTTCCCTCTTCCAGGCAGGGCAGCCATCCTTGTTCACTCCTTGGCCTTCAGACAACACGAGAGAGTCGCCCCCACCAGTTTCCCTCAATTGCCAAGGAGCTACTAGAAAACAGCAGCTGAAAGACTGAAAAAGAAAAAAAGGAAAATCAAAAGAAGGAGAAAAGGAATAGAACTTAGAAAAACAAAAACAAGGTCAGGCCCAGTGGCTCATGCCTGTAATTCCAGCACTTTGGGAGGCCGAGGAGAGTGGATCACAAGCTCAGGAAATCAAGACCATCCTGGTCAACAGGGTGATATCCCGTCTCTACTGAAAATACTACCCCCCTCAAAAAAAAAAAAAAAAAAGGAAAAGGACTCGGGTCCCTCACCCGAACCCTGCGGTGCTGGTCAGGTGCCTTCACGTGGAAGACTTTCAGTTTCACCAGAGAGTGGCCCCAGCCAGAAACTTGCAGTTGTCCCCGTGCATAGGCGCTGTTCACCGAGGGTCACGAGTTGGAAAGGAAAAGAGAGAAAGATTTCCCTCTATGTCGTAGAGAGGAAAAGAAGAAAGGAAAAAAATAAATCCCAAACTTTGGGCTTCCCTCCTACCTGGCTCACCAAAATATGTTACCCATAGAGGGTCTTGAGGGCAAGTTGTCCAGGTTCTTGGCATTTTGAACAGAATTGGACAAAACGCACAGCAAAGCAAGGAAAGAATGAAGCAAGAAAAGCAGAGATCTATTGAAAATCCAAGTACATTCCACAGTGTAAGAGCTGGCCGAGTAGCAGCTCAACGGCCCCAGATGCAGAATCTCCTCCGGTCCAAATAACCCCTAGAAGTTTCCCATTGGCCACTTACTTGGTGTTCACTCTATGTAAATGAAGTGGTGGCTTGCAATCAGAGGCTAAAGCAAAGTTACAAAGTTGCACTTCTATGCAAAGGAAGACTTGGCCCTGCAATCTTGGCCTTGTAATCAAGTAAAGTTACAAAGTTACACCCTATGGAACCATCATATTAGTTGCAGAAGGCAACCAGTCAGACGTATTTTCAGTTTTCCAGCTGCCACACAGAAAAGGCAGGGATTTGCAAAGGGAATAGCCTCTGGGCTTTTTGTTACTTAGGAGTGGAAAGTTAGGGTTTTCCTTTCCAAACGGCTCTAGGAAGTCGGTGTGAAACGGCTTTAGGTTCCCTGCCTCCAGACCCTATTCTCCTGCATCACTAGTAGAGTTCAGTACTTCCTGAAAATGGAAGAAGTTTTGCTAATAATTTTAACTTGACACAAAAGTAGGGTGATCAGATAAAATATCCTTATGTCCCATGGAGTAGTTGGAATGTACTTATACTAAAAATTATTCATTTATCATCTGAAATTAAAATTTACCTGGGCATACTGTACTTTTATTTGCTATATCCAACAATCTTATACAGAAGTCATCATGGGAAACTCAGAAAAGGCTATCCAAATTATTTTGGCAGAGAGGAGCAAAAGAAACAAATGACATTTAAAAAAAAATTGTTGGGCCTTGTGCGGTAGCTTACGCCTGTAATCCAAGCACTTTGGGAGGCTGAGGCAGGTGGATCGCCTGAGGTCACAAGTTAGAGACCAGCATAGCCTGGCCAACATGGTGAAACCCCGTCTTACTAAAAATATAAAAATTAGCTGGGCGTGGTGGCGGGCACCTGCAATCCCAGCCTCTCAGGAGGCTGAGGCAGGAGAATCGCTTGAACCTGGGAGGTGAAGATTGCAGTGAGCCAAGATCGCGCCACTACATTTCAGCCTGCGCAAGAGTGACTCTGTCTCAAAAAAAATAAATTAAAAATAAAAAAATTGTGGTAAAATACACATAAAAGAAAACTTACCGCCTAGCCATTTTTAAGCGTACACTTCTGTGACTTTAGTATATTTGCATTGTTGTGCAGTCATCACCATTCATCCGAACTTTTTCACCAACCCATATCTGCAACTCTATGCCCATTAAACAGCAAATCCCCATCCCTCCTTCCCTAGCTTCTCTACAACCACTGCTACTTTGTGAACATGACAGCACACAGTATTGGCGGTAAATCAGAGTTAGCAAATGCAATCTGAAGCAGAGGAAAGGAAAAAGTCATATCCCTCAAGTTTTACAGTCCCAATAAAAGTATTAGTACTTTGAGAAAAGGAGGGGAACGGTCCTGGGGAGAATGAAGGAAAAACCTCATTTCTTTCCAGTTTGCAACTGGAACTGCCACTCTAGCAGGGCCTCCATTTTGTGGCCTGCGTGGAGGGCGGATGATTTCTCTCTCCGCCACTCTCGGGCATCGGGTAGGCACCGCTGTCAGGTAACCAAGGAACCCCGAGCGAGGCGTTGCCCAGGAGAGGCCGGATCCGGAAGTAAGGGGGACCTCTCCGCCCCGTGGCCAAGCCCCGACCCCTTCCCTTCCCATCGGACCCCGGCCGACCTAGATGACGTGTCCGAATAGGAGTTGGCGAGGTGCGGCCGGTCGGCCCTGCGCATGCGTGACCCGCGCGCCCGTAGAGCCGGTAGAGTGAATCTGGAGCTCCTTTTCCTTGAGAAAGGCTCCGCTTCTCCGGGCTTTTGCTGATGCCGAGCGAGGGGGATTGAGGAAACATCGCGCTTTGGAGGGGAAAAGGTTGCTGACTTTTAGACTCCTAGGTCGTGGTGGGCTCTGTCTCTAGAGTGGCTGGGTTACTGCAGGAAGTCACTCCCTTTTCTTAGGCGCATCTTTGGCTGTAAAAGGAAGTTAAATGCCTTTGGAAAACCTCAGGTTTATTTCAGCGCTGAAAGTCTGGCTCCAGATTCAGATCCAGCACTCTTGTGGTCTGGTCTGGCCAGTGAGAGTCGTGGAGTGCTTTCCCCGCCCCTGCGGTCTCTAGGCTCTGTGGAGGTACAGGTGTGGGATGTAGGAGCAGGCCCTTACCGTGGAATTTACAAATAAATGGGGGAATGAGACAGCAAACAAACGTGATCTTTCCTGATAGTAGTAGATGTGGGATGCAAGGTTTAAGCAGACGAGTGGTAGTTATTAAGGGATTTCAAGGTTTTATAAAATTGCTTTTGCCAAGAGTGGAAGCTGAGAAGCTACTGCAGTAAGAAGTCCAGGGGAACTAAGAATTTGGCTTGGACCAGGGTGGTAGCTGTGGGCATGGAAAGTACTGAAAGGATTTAGTCCATAGTTTAGCAGCCCAACCAACGGGACTTGCTGAAGGACTGCAGTTAGGGAGTGAGGAAGTGAGAAATTAGGTTATCCTCCAGGGTTGGGGCCTGAGACGAGGTGGGCAGCGATGCCGTTTCCTGGAAAACGGAGAGGAAATGTTTGGAATGAGGACACTGAGATATAATGAAGGTCAAGTTTTAGTGGTGCTAGAAAAAAGATAGTGATCAAAAATGTTAATTTTTGTTTCCTCCTCTTTCCTATTTGAAGAAAACACGTGCTTCCTTTTTTGTTGGAAATCTCCATGACTTCCAAATACAGAATATTTTACAATTTTCCCCTAGCCCAAAATTCAGTGAATATGTTGATTTATTTGAGGGCGAGGACGTGAAAGGGAAGCCACTAAGGCACAATTTTCTGCTGAGGCCCACCAGATTAGCTTTTGTTATTAAAAAAAAAAGAAAGAAAGAAAGAAAGAAAAAATGATGTCGTTCCTAGGGCCAAGGGATGTGCTCAGCACTTTCCCTACATTTTTCATTTAATCTTCACAACAACCTTAAGATGAACATTTTTATCTACGTCCCAGTTCTCTCTTGATTAACTTGGCTACCCCACTACATGGATCAGTTTGCAGGGTCCTAGGTCCCTTTGAAAATCTGATGAAAGTTATAAACCTTCCCTGGGAAGAAAGTACTAGTAGCCGCAAGAACTTTAAATAAATAGGAGTTCACTGGCCCCCAAACTTTCCTGAGCTTACTATTTCACAAACTTGATCTTCTTGAATTCTGAGCTGGAGGTTATGATTCTGTTAGGTACTTTAAGATGATGCACCCTTCCGAAGTTTTCGATTGAACTCTAGTGTAGCCAACTGAATTGACTTTTTCAGGTCACTAAAAAGTTTCTCCTTGAAAAATACTCAGAAGACGCAACACACATACGTACACGTGTGTGCACCTACACACGCGGACACCGTATCACATCATCAGTGGGAAAAGTGACAAGATCTTGCTCATACCATATTAATCCGATTCGCCAGAACTGCTTTCTTCATTGAGCTCTCAGATGTGCTCTGATCTTCCTTTGAAGAAAAGAAATGTCAGCGCTACCCTCTATTCGCCTACTCCCATTTTCCTCCCCACTCCCATTTCCACTTTCCCTTAAAGAGATGTGTGCACACAATCACTGCCCAACGCAAGAATACATCACTGCATCCAAAGCTTGGAAACTGTCTATGCAGGTGCCTCTGAGTAGCTATTTGAGGACTTGTGGCTAGTTCCTCCCCATTTGTTTCCTTAGTTTGCTCTCAACCAGGTGTCTCCCGAACTTTTCCTCTCCCAACTCTGTCTCCATCAGCAGATGCTTTCTGTCATAGGGACTGGCGTGCCGCGGGCAGTGTGGTAGACAAACCGTATGATGGATACGAGAAATTTGTAAGACCCAGCAGCAAATGGGGAACGGCTTGCGACCGCAACGCTCCACGGCCCCCAAGCATGGGAGCTCTAGATCGGAATTCGGAATCGGAACGTGAAAGGGCCGGAACACCTCTCCCAGCAACCACCCCAGCCGGCGCGCGGAAAACCCGGAAAGTGGATTTAGCCCCCGTTTCCTCCCGGAAACTCCTGAGGGTGCTTGCGACCGCTCTCTCTGAGCATGTGCAAACGGCGGTGCGCATGCTCGGTCGCGGTCCGGTTCGGTTTCTGTTGCGGGACGCAGGGTGTCTCCTAGCGCAACCGGAACTAGCCGTTCCGGGGCCGGCCTCCCTTATCTCCAGCGGCCTGTGGTGATCTCCTAGCCTCCCCACCCCTCCTTCCCTTTTCACCCCCTAGGCTTGGTTGCCCTTACCCCGAAATAGCCGTCATGAGCGCGAGGTTGCCGGCGTCGTCTCCACGTCGGTGGCCGCGGCTGTTGCTACTGTCGCTGCTCCTGCTGGGGGCGGCTCCTGGCCCGCACCGGAGCTGCGCTTTCTACCTGCCCGGCCTGGCGCCGGTCAACTTCTGCGACGAAGAAAAACAGAGCGACGAGTGCAAGGTGGGTGAGGCCTGGAGAGCCCCTTGATACACTTTCGGAAGGGGAAGTCGCCCCTATCCAGGGGAGCTGATCCCCGGGTGGGAGCGAGGGAAGGGGGCGTAGCAGTGGGTGGGGTCGAGTTTCCCCAGAAGCTTTTGGAGACTGCCGGGCTGTGGGTGGGGGGTTGTGGAACAGCCCTAGCCCTTGCAAGGATAGATTCTGGAGGACTCAGTGGGCCTCAGACTCGCCTCGCGTCTTGCGGGCCAAGTAGCACGAGCAGCTGTATTCAGTTTTCCTGGAACAGAGACTGTGTGTGGAGCGCCCTTGGCGTTGGGCTTCACGCCGCAGAACTTTGAGTTACATGCAGGTCCACGCTTGAGTGTTCGCTCACAGCCATGTATCACGTACGCTAAGGAAGCGGGTGACCGACTCCCTGCATGTGAGCAACATTCAGCCTGGTTAGTTTTTATTAACTTTTAACTTTATTGCTTCCTGTTTAATTGCACTTTCCTGGAACCTCCTTGTTGCTTAGAAGAGCTTGTTCTTTCTAGGACTTTGATATCTCGCCTCACAAATAGAAGTTAGTTCCTTATTTGTGGAGTGTAACACCCAGAACCGCACAAACTGCATTAATAAAGAGTTGCTGTAATGGTTGAGACACTGGATTTCAGACTGTTGAGTGTAAAAGATTTTAATACACAAATAAAAGATACGAGATCTCACTATTTTCTCTGAGATGGTTTTAAACACTTAAAAGGGCAAATGATGGGAGAAACTAGCATTTTCCTAGGGCAAGTTTTGGAAACTTTGATCTCTTAAAACATCCACACTCAGTGTTTTCAGTTTAATTGCTAGTAAAAGAAGCATGAGTAAAGTAACCTGCTTTTAGATTATCCGATGTAGGGGTTTACAATAAACACACACAATTATTTTGTTAAGTTTATTTAAAACTTAACATTTGGGGGATGAGGATCTCTTTGAAACCTTTAATGATTTTAACAATTCAAATAATCGTTCAGCAAACTTTTAGAATCTATAAATAGGCTTATTTACTAAGTTTGATTTTTTTTTTAGCTGGTGTTTATTTTATTACTGCTAGCTTTATTATAGCTGTGACTTTTGAGGTTATTTTAGGACATTAGATAAGCTATTAAATTTTTCATAACATTTTGCAGTTTCTGTTTAGGTTGTCAGCTATTCTGAATGACATGTTTATACATCTTTGCAAAGACTTGTATCTGTGAAAAGTATCTAAGGATCTTTAAGGTTTACTCATATCAGCAGTTCAGTACTTAAGATCACTCTGCAGTGTAAGAAGCTTTCACTCCTTTTTGAGGATTCTGACAGAAAGAATCCCTTCTATTGTGCTTCCACGTGGAAGGGAGATCTAGACTTGTAAGTATACTGGTTTTTCCATTAAATATATTAGTAACCAACCGTTAAAGCTTAGTATTTGGTCTTTAATTTAACTTTAACAGCAGTTGTATATTCTATTCCTTAGTGCCTCAAAGATGAAAAATATATTTCCTGCCCTCTAGGAACCTCAAAGTAAGGGACATATGCTTATGAACAGGTTACTGAAATCTGATACATTACACAGGATGATGTCCAAAGTGTTCTAAGATACAAATGAGGAAACATCTGTGGACTAACTAGAGTCTTTAGGGAAAGCTCTATAGAAGAAGTGACATTTGAAATGGACTTCAGAAAATGAATAAGTGAAACTTACAGGTGGTCTGCCAGTTAGATGATTGTTTTCTCAACAGGTCCTTTGGTAAGTGGCTAGGTTGTATTATAGTTATTTTTTAGTTAATCTTGGAGGTCATTTTGGATTTTTAATTTTCATAGGTATAGGGATAAAACAGGCAGAGTAGATCATTTTTCTGAAATGTTTGGATTTTTACTTTTATTGCCAGCTACACTCACATCTGGTCAATGGAAACAGCTCTTAGAAGAGCAGAGGGTATACTTTTAGCATTTTTCCTACGATATGACTTAACTGGTGTAGCGAATTTGAAATAAACTTTCATACTTCTTTTCTTTGCCTTTCAAAGATGTTGTTATAAATAACAGTAAACAGTTTAAATTTGTATTACTTCAATCAGGATATTAATAATTTATTCTCATCCATTCTGTATTTGTTAAGGAGGACAGTCTTGTACACATTATTCAGAAAAGTAGAAGGAACTTCTTTTAAAAATTAGAAATGAGAGTTGTGAAATGGAAATAATTCTTTCCAAAAGATGCTGTCAAGATAGTGAATCTGAAGATGGATAAACTGGGCAGGTCATTGATACTGTTACCAACAGTTTTTCCATCTGTAAAATAGGGATAATCATATTTGATTATTGCATATTCCCATTGGAAGGTGTTTTGCATTTCCTAGAGGAAAAGTGCAATATTTGTTATTGTTGTGATAATATAGAGATGAGACAAATATATCTTCAACATATATATAATTTAGGTAGTATCGTGTTTTTATGTACTGTAATGTTTGTGTTGTGCATTAAGTTGAGGATGTAAATTGAGAGAAGAACCCTGAGAAGTTAGTAATTTTCTCTGTTTAAAAATTATTTTATGTTGAATTTACTGGCAGAGAAACAGGAGTCCAGTGAACATAAAATTCTATTTATATTGCTCTGGCTTCTGATTAATAATCTTAGTCTTCATAGATACCTTGAGTATGTTTTGATGGTCTCCTTTTTTTTTTTTTTAACTTATTTTACATGTGCATGCATTTGAATATTGAGGTGGTGCACATTCTTACTGCTTTTTATAGCCTATACTGTTTCATTCTATTTCTGCACTATGGTTTGCTTAACCATTCTTATTGTAGGGCATTTAGATTGGCCCCAATTTTTCTCTGTTATGAGTAGCTTTGCTACAGTGTATTTAGCAGTAATTATTTGCATATTCCCAAATATGAAATTCTAGGCAAAGACAAGAAGTTTTGTGATTCTGTTTAGTATTGCCAGATTTCTTTCAACAATGATAGAATTGATTTACAGTGCCTTTAACTATATAATACCTTGTGTCACCACACTATTTTAATTTTTATCAATTTAATAGCGATGCGATGGTCCCTAAGACACTTTTTTTTTCTTTGAGATGGAGTGTTGCTCTTGACATCCAGGCTGGAGTGCAATGGTGTGATCTCAACTCTCTGTAACCTCCATCTCCTGGGTTCATATGATTCTTCTGCCTCAGCCTTCCGAGTAGCTGGGATTACAGGTGCCCACCACCACTCCCAGCTAATTTTTGTATTTTTAGTAGAGATGGGGTTTCACATGTTGGCTAGGCTGGTCTCGAACTCCTGAACTCAGGTAATCCACCTGCCTGGGCCTCCCTAAGTGCTGAGATTACAGGCGTGAGCCACCACACCTGGCCTAGACACTTTTTAAATGCTCTACTTCCATTGCTTTTTAAGTTTCTTTTTAAGTTTTAGTATTTTTCTTTTATTTGCCTTATTTTGTTAGGTTTTGAAACCGTAGTAATAACAGATTGAGCTGTGGTGTTTCTTTCCTGTAGACTGTACTTTATTAAAATCAAGTGATACTATGTGACTGCAATAAGTAGAATAAAGCCCTGATTATAAGCGAATAGATCTTCCAGGGCAAAGTACAGAGTTCTAATTTAGTTTCTAAAAGTTTCAGTTAGCTGCATACTTTTTAGCTTTAGATCAAATCTTAGTGTGCTGATGGCATGCTGGCAGCTAAGAGGTGAAGATTAGCAAGCAGTTCACCTTTGCTGCTTTTAACTTTCAAGTAATTATTGGTTTGTCAACCAGAATTCAGACCTAAGAACTAAAAATAGTATTAATTCTCCAAAACATCTGCCACTTTTTTACTGTTTGATGGATAGATCATGTTCTTAGATGAAAGATTACAATTTTTTTTTCCTTTGCTGTAAGGGAAAATGACCAATTATATCCCCTAGTGGCTAAAAAGAATGTTTCAATGAATTTAACAACTTGTTAATAAAAAGGAAAATTGCTTAGAGTCATACTTTCCTTTAGCATTTTGTAAGTTGTTTTTGTTATTCTGGGAGCAGTTGTGTATAAATACTGAAATGAGTCAAATTTAAGAAAATAGTCCTGTATGTTGATCTGAACAGAGACAGAATATATGTACCTGTTTTAATTTGACCATACAAGTAGTTTGAAGATTTTGAAGTATTTAAAGAAAAAAACATAATGTGTATGTGTATTTATTGGTATAGTGATAAATACTTATTTATCGATATTTAGTCACATTTTCATTGTTTTCTCTGGAATAAAAGCATTGATTCTTAGCTTCTGGGAACTCATTAGTGTTTGGGTATCAGTGTTTTAAATCTGAAATTTGGCATTGGAAGGAATAACTTTGACTATGGTAAATACACATTCCAACAATTATTCCTTCTTCCTTTGAAAAGATATGTGAAACTGAGAAAGTTTGCCTTTCAGAAGTTAAATTTTTAAGTAAAATTATTTTAAAACTGTGATCATTCATTATAGTGAATCTGAGAGTTAGAATGAAGAAAGCAAGAAAAGTCTATAAATAAAATTGTGTCTTTCTGCCTTTGGCCCTTCCCTAAGGTGGGTGTAAGCTTGCACTTCCAAAGGTGTATACTGGAATATCTGAAACAAATCACAGACATGTGCTCCACACCTCACACCCCACACAAACACACAGACCCACATCAGCACTACAGAGATTGGTGTGTGCACTGTCAGCCTTAGAGCCCAGCTGCCCAAGCCCTGGCTTCCCTATTCTCTCCTGAAGTCATTATGGTCTCTCAGTAAGTTTTGTAGTTAATTGTAGCTGCTTTAAATGTATCCCAACAATTTCATTCTATTTTCATTAGAATTAACTATGAAAGACTTTGGAGAAAATTTGTGAATTTTTTCCTTTTTTGCTCCTCTTCTCACTTTTCAAACCTGTTTATTGCCCTTTGCTAATAATAATAGTAAAGACTATGATTTGTGTGTTTTGTATATGCCTTAGCTAAACTTCATAACATCTCTATGATATATAGATTGGGAAACAGAAGCTCAATAAGATTTAGTAGCTGTCTCAAGTGTACAGAGCTAGTAAGTAGTAAAGCCAGGATGCAAACAAACCCAAGACTGAGTCCAAAGCCTAGGTTCTTCGACACTGTCTTCTACTCTGAGCACTTTTCTTCTTCTTTGCCTTTCCCCTGGGGAATCCTGACTGCTTATCACCCTGGACTTGGACAGTTCAACAAAACATTCTCTGTTATATGTAATTTTCATTTCATTTTATTTTTTAGAAATAGTCTTGCTCTGTCACCTAGACTAGAGTGCAGTGGTGCAGTCATATTCACTGCAGCCTTGATGTGTCTATGTAATTTTTAAGTAGTCAGGTTTTAAATTATCCCTTTTTCTGATACAGTCTAAAATTGAAATTTTATTTTTCAGGGCTATGGGGAAAGAACCCTGGTAATTGTCTAGGAAATCAATTTCTGGGCATTGCCAGATCTAATAAGCAGATCTCATAAGAATCTGCTAACAATAAGCAGATCTCATAAGAACTCACTCACCATCACAAGGACAGCACCAAGGGAATGGTGCTAAACCATTCATTAGAGGTCCACCCCCATGATCTAGAGGTAACTCAGAGCTCATAAACAAGCATTTGTGAGTCTCAGCATTCCTCTTGACACTTTTATTATGTCTGAGACTTGCCATCTTCAGAAGTGCTCCACTGTGGAATTCTCTAATATTAAGTAGTTGAAGCTTCCATAGATTTCCTTATTTATGGCCTCCATATCTCAAACCCTTTTGTGACTTGTCATATGCCATGACCCTTGTACAGTCACATTTTTTCACTGAGATTTCTTTCTCCCTTGAAAATCCAGTTGTAGGTGTGGAGTGGGACAGATATGATGATAGTAGTGTAAGGTGGAATAAAAGCAGAAACAAAGGAACCAGGAAATGGGAAAAAGTATAGTCCTGTGATGTGGCCCATGTGCCTTGTTAAAACAATAAAATAGACTCTAGTTGTGACCACAGCTGGAATTAGGTATGGAATCATCAGATTAGGACTAGAAATAAAAGTGTATGTTTGAGCGAAAGATTTAAAAGGAAGACTATAGAATTCCAAATAAAATGATTTCCATAAAAATGTCTTAGTGCAGGATTGTAATCAGTCTTGGTTTCTCTAAGTGACTTAGGATTCTACAGCTTCCTTAAAATGTTTGATGTTGTCAAAACTTTTCATGCTTGAAATAACCTAGGTAGGGACAGTTTGAAAGCGGGCATGTGAAACAAGTAACCTTTGAAGAATTTGCCCTGTTTAAGGAAAATTTCTGGGAGGAGGTGGACTTAACTCTTCTGGATGGTGAATAAAGATGTTTAGAGTGGAAAATGACCTTAAATAAATTAGATATTGCCCTCATATAGGTGATGCTATTTTAATGATAAGGAAACAGAGTCAGCTGGATGCAGTGGCTCTCACCTGTAATTCCAGTGCTTTGGGAGGCCAAGGTGGGCAGATTGCTTGAGCCTAGGAGTTCAGGACCAACTTGGGCATGATGAAACTCCATCTCAACTAAAAAATACAAAAATTAGCCAGGCCTGGTGGCATGAATCTGTAGTCCTAGCTACTTGGGAGGCTGAGGTGGGAAGATTACTTGAACCCAGGAGATCTAGGCAGCTGCAGTGAGCCATGATTGTGCCACTACACTCCAGCCTGGGTGACAGACTGAGACACTATCTGAAAAAAAAGCCAAACAAACAAAACACACAAATCACACAGAGATTCAGTAGCTACTCTAAGAACATATAAATAGCTCTGTCACTTTTTAAAAAATTTTAATATATGCTGTATTAGGCTGTTCTTGTGTTGCTATAAAGAAATGCCTGAGACTGGGTAATTTATAAAGAAAAGAGATTAAATTGGCCCACGGTTCTGCAGGCTGTACAAGCATGGCAAGGACATCACTTGGCTTCTAAGGGGAGCCTCAGGGAGTTTTTACTCATGGCAGAAGGTGAAGCAGGAGCAGGCATACCACATGGTAAAAGGAGGAAAAGAGAGTTTTTTGGTGGGGGAGATGCCACACTTTACAGTAAGCAGATCTCATAAGAACTCACTCACCATCACAAGGACAGCACCAAGGGAATGGTGCTAAACCATTCATTAGAGGTCCACCCCCATGATCTAGTCAGGGCCTGCTTCCAACAGGCCCTGCTTCCAATATTAGGGATTACAGTTTGACATAAGATTTTGGTGGAAACAAATAAACTGTATCATTTCACCCCTGGCCCCCACAAATCTCATGTCCTTTTTGCATTGCAAAATACAATCATGCCTTCCTAATAGTCCTCCCAAATCTTAGCTTATTCCAGCATTAACTCTAAAGTCCCAAGTCCGAGTCTCATTTGAGACAAGGAAAATCCCTTCTACCTATAAGCCTGTAAAATAAAAAAGCAAAAACAAGTTACTTACTTCCAAAGGGGATATAGGCATTGGGTAAATATTCCCATTCCAAAAGGGACAAATTGACCAAAAGAAGGGGGCTACAGGCCCCATGCAAGTGTGAAAATCCAGCATGGTAGTCATTAAATCTTGAAGCTCCAAAATAATCTCCTTTGACTCTGCCCCACATTCAGGTCACACTGATAGGAGGGGTGGACTCCCAAGGCCTTGGGCAGCTCCACCACTGTTGCTTTACAGGGTTAACCCCCACAGCTCCTCTCACAGGTTGTTGTATGTCTGTAGCTTTTTCCAGGCACAGGGTATACACTGCCAATGAATCTATTATTCTAGAGTCTGGAGGACAGTGTTCCTCTTCTTACAGCTCCACTAGGCAGTACCCTGGTGGGGACTTTGTATGGGGCTTCAACCCCACATTTCCCCTCCACACTGCCCTACTAAAGGTGCTCTGTGGGGGGGTTCCATCCCTGCAGCAGGTTTCTGCCTGGACACCCAAGTTTTCTCATCCTCTGAAATCTAGGCAGAGGCTGCCAAGCATTCTTCAGTCTTGAACTCTGTGTGCCCACAAGCTTAACACCACATGGAAGCCACCAAGGCTTGCATTCTGCAAATGACAACCTGAGCTGTACCTCAGCGTCTTTGAGCCATGGCTGGAGTTGGAGCAGCCTGGATGCTGGGATCCCAAGGCTGCATAGGGCAGTGGGGCCCTGGGTCTGCCCATGAACCCATTCAGTCCTCCTGGGGCTCTGGGCCTGTAATGGGAGGGGCTGCTGCAAAGGTCTCTGAAATGCCTTTGAAGCCTTTTCCCCATTGTCTTGGATATTAGCACTTGGCTCCCTTTTAGTTATGCAGATATCTCTGGCACGTGGTTGCTGCACAGCCTGCATGAATTTCTCTCCAGAAAAAACTTTTTTTCTTTGCCCCATGGTTACGCTGCAAACTTTCCAAATATTTATGCTCTGCTTCCTATTTCAACATAAATTCCAGCTTTAAATCATTTATTCGATCCCTCAGCTAAGGTAGGCTGTGAGAAGCAGCCAGGCTATCTTTTGAACACTTTGCTGCTTAGACATTTCTTCTGCCATATATACTAGGTTATCACTGTTTAGTGCAGGCTTCCACACATCCCTAGGGCATGAATAGAATGCAGTCAAGCTCTTTGCTAAGGCATAACATGTGTGACTTTTGCTTAGAAGTTCCCAATAAGTTTCTCATTTCCATCTCAGACCTCAGCAGCCTGACTTTACTGTCCATATCACTATCAACGTTTTGGTCACAACCATTTAAACAGTCTCTAAGAAGTTCCAAACTTTCCCTCATCTTCCTCTCTTCTTCTGAGCCCTCCATACTCTGCCTGTTTCCCAGTTCCAAAACGAGTTCCTCATTTTCAGGTATCTTTATAACAATACCCCATCCTTGGCACCAATTTTCTTTAATAGGCTATTCTTGCATTGCTATAAAGAAATACCTGAGACTGGGTAATTTATAAAGAAAAGAGGTTTAAATGGCTCACGATTCTGCAGGCTGTACAAGCATGGCACCAACATCACTCTGCTTCTCAGGAGGCCTCAGGGAGCTGTTACTTATGGCAGAAGACGAAGCAGGAGCAGGCATGTCATTGGTGACAGCAGGAGCAAGAGAGTGGGGGCAGGTGCCACATTTTACAAACAACCAGATCTCACAAGAACTCAGTATCAGGAGAACAGCACCAAGAGGGATGGACGGTGCTAAACCCTTCATTACAAATTCACTTTCATGATCCAGTCACCTCCCAGCAAGCCCCACTTCCAATACTGGAGAATACAATTTGACATGAGATTTAGGCAAGGACAAATATTCAAACTATATCATATACCTTGTGTTTCTATCTGGATTATAAATTCTTTGAAGGCAAGTATTCATGGATTTGTATTATTTTATCAACCAAAATGTCTAGTATAGGACATTGTGGATATTAAATGCATGTGTTGGCTGATTGAATTTCTTATGGTCTTCAGAATCTGTTGTTGTGAATGTTCTTTGGTTTTCTGATATACTGCAAATTCTACTTTTCCTATTTAATACATTGACTTCTTCTGAGATCATTGTTCCTGCTCCTAGAACGTTTTTCCACCCTAAATTTTACTTTTTTATCTTTATTTCTTATTGTTTTCATTTGGTTTCTGTTGCTTTACAGTAAGACTAAGGTCTATTCTCAACTTTAAAGCCCTTTGAGCTTTTAATTGTGACAATTTTCAAAATTCAAAAAAGTTGAAAGAGTAGTGTGATAATTACCTTTCAATCACCTAGACCACCTAGAATCAACAGTTGTTTACATTTTTTTATACTTGTCTTAAGACATCTGTGTGTGTATTTATGTTTTATAGGAGTGAATGTCATGCCATCTATGGCATACTTTCACATGGTTCAGCTTGAAGACCTTTATTAAACCATATAAACTCCCTGGCAGTCTCTTCGTTTCTTCCAGTTTTTAATATTTGCTTTACTGCCATATGAGGAGGAACTCATTCTTAGGATTCTTTTGAAATTTCTTTGTCTTGCTGCAAGAGTTGATATTTAGAGTTATCACAGATGTAGCATATTTACAAATAAATTGTAAATGGCTCTATTCTATGTTAAGGTTGTCTTTAATTTTAATTGACTTCGCATTCCTCAGCATGTGTGAGATGATAATTCTTAAAATTTCAGATTCTCGCAATTTAGAAAAGGAAGAATGAAAGTGCTGTGAAAGCCAAGATGAACTGAATATTCAAGCTGTGTTTGATTACTTTGCTGAACAATAAAAATAGGTCTATAATTTAGTGTTGATATCTATGATAGACTTTCTTTTTTTTTTGAGTTGGAGTCTCGCTCTGTCACCCAAATTGGAGTGCAGTGGCATGATCTTAGCTCACTGCAACTTCTGCAGTAGGAGGTTCCAGCGATTCTCCTGCCTCAGCTTCCTGAGTAGCTAGGATTACAGTCATGCGCCACCACGTATGGCTAATATTTATATTTTTAGTAGACATGGGGTTTCGCCATGTTAGCCACGCTGGTTTTGAACTCCTTACCTCAGGAGTTCCACCTGTGTTGACCTCCCAAAGTGGTGTGATTACAGGTGTGAGCCACTACACTCGGCCTTATTATAGACTCTCTTATAAAAGTAGTGTAGAAAAGTGTCAGAAGAGACAAGAAGGAAGGAAAGTAGAGGAATAAAAGCATCAGAAATAAAAAGTTATGGTGGCAACAGTTAAGTTTACCTACTTTGTTTCTGCAGATTTTTAACTTGTTTCCTTATGTTAATAAAGTAAGGAATTCCTAGTTTAAAAGGCTACTATCAGAATTTTGTTTGAGAGTTATTAATCTTTCCTTTCCCTAGACTAATGGCCAAGACAGGAATAATGGATAGGCATAAACAAGGTTCAGAAGGCTAACTGTCTTAGTGACCTTTAAAAACCCTGGAATAGCATCCTTGCACTACTTGGATAGATGGGAGGTGAGAGGAAGGAAGAGCCTTTGACAGAAACTCTTTTATTAATAAACCTTTATTCAGACTCAAGAATGGCCAGTTTCTTTAAGATAATAGATTACAGGTGCTGTGTTTATTATTTGTTATAGCTGTTGCATGCCAATTATGGACCAGCTTCTGTGTGTACTGTTTTCTATTTTATTATTATCTCATTCACTTCCCACATTCAAAATTATTACTTGCCCCAGAGCACTTAATAAGAGTAGACCTAGGATTTGAAGTGAACCCAGCATTCTGATGATACGTTGTTTCTAAACTGAAATCACAGTCTCTATTTATGTGCTATGTGTTAAAATTAACTTTGGTTTTAGATGAAAGACCTGAGAAGTAATGTTTTCTTAATTTTGGTGTTAAGGAAAAATTTGTAGATAGCCTTTGATAATTGTAGACATCTTTATAAATCACAAAGCAAGGCTAAAACATCCGCCTGTTAGATGGTTTAACACCCTTATTGTTAGGAGGAGAATTGGAATCTACTTTATCAGACCAGGAAGACTTGACAGGTAAGGTAAATTTAATGGGTATTAGGTGAAATGCCAAATGTAGGTAGATAAAAACTAATAACATGCAAATAAGAAAATGAGAGAGTAAAGGTTGTGAAAAACCCCTTTGGGCTATATACTAAAATGGAATAAATGATAGTAATTGGTTTAAATGACATCAAGTTATATAAACAGAAGATTAACATCTTTCTGGAAAAGAAGGTTTCCTGGCTTCTAGAGTTACTGGAAGCTTTGCTATACTTTTAGAGGGAGCCAGTGATTTGATTTCTAAAGTTTTAACAAGATTTTTTTTTTAAAGGTTAAAATGGAATTTAAAGGATGTGTGGCGTGGGTTGGCTTAAGGGCTGAGTAGGGTAGAGTGAGAGATAAATCCATGCAGAGTGCTGACACTGGAGATTTCTAGGACTGATGCTTGAGGCTAAATTGGGTTTTAAATTTAGCAAAGAGAATGCACATGAAATGTTTTGATTTGCCAGTGGTACAAATCTCTGTATGTAGCATAATGTAAAGCTAATAGGAATATATTTTCAGAAGCTCTCTTCAAGTTATGTGAGATAGCAAAAAATAAATTAATTTGGTCATGGACAAATTGAGAAAGTATCTGAAGAGAAACAGTGAACATGTTTTTGAGATGATGAGCTCCAAGCTCTCAGTTTAGAACATAGGAAGGAAATAAAGAACTGTGCTTGAATAATTTATGCTTCTGGTTGGAAAAGCTAATGAAAAGTAACGGTATGCTTACATGAAACATTGAGATATAAATCTTGAATTCTGTTATAATTCTCAACGACATGGCTTTTGAGAAAGATGGGAGAATAGGGCAAGGTCCTGAGAAGAGCAGCTGGCATGATCAAGGAGATAGGTGATTCAGAAGATTAAGACTCAAAGAAGATAGGAGAGAATGCAGAAAGTGAGAATAATGTTTTTCCTCAGTCTTAGAATGGTAGAGCCAAAAGTTGTGCCATGGAACTTCAGAGAGGACATCATAAACTAAGCAGAAATTTGTATTAGTTCATCAATTGGATAGAAATGGGAGAAAGATTTACCCGAAATTTATATGCCCTGAGGCAGTGTTCTAAAATTTTTCACATGGCCTCGGGCTTTCAAAGTTTGTGCTTTATGTTGGACCCTCTGAGATTTAAATTCAAATAATACTGAAAAATACCTGGAAAACAGTGCTAAAGGATGTACTAGAATTCTAATCCAGCTCACTGCTTGTTTTTGTAGCTCTTTCAGGCTAAGAATTGTTTTTACCTTTTTAAGTGGTTGGGAAAAAAATCAAAAGGATAATATTTAGTGATGAGTGAAAATGACATGATAATAAAACATCAGTGCCCATAAGTGAAAGTTTTGTTGGGCTACAGCCATGCTCCCTTGTGGATGTAGTGTTTATGGCTGCTTTTGCACTACAGCAGTGGCAGGGACCCACCTGTCCTGCAAAGCCTAGGACTTTGCTCTCTGGCCTTTTACAGGAAAAGTTTGCCAGCCTCTGGGATAGAGTAATAAACGTAGTGTTGTTTTTCCAGGAAAAGAAAAGTTTGTAGTGACTAGAGTAAAAATGTTAGGCAGATGAAGAGACACTGTGTACAGTCATGAACCGCATAACATTTTGGTCAATGACAGACCAGTGGTCTTATAAGATAATGATGGAGCTAAAAATTCCTATTGCCTAGTGACATCCTAGCCATTGTAACATCATAGCACAATTACCTTATTTTTTAAAATTTAGCATAGCCTAAGTGTACAGTGTATAAGTCTACTACAGTTGTGTACAGTAACGTGCTAGGCCTTCACGGTCATTCACCACTCACTGCCCAGAGCAACTTCCAGCCTTGCAAGTTCTATTCATGGTTAAGTGCCCTAGGCATGTGTACCATTTTCTCCTTTTATACTATATTTTTACTGTACCTATCCTATGTTTAGGTGTGTTTAACTACACAAATACCATTGTGTAACAGTTGCCCGCAGTATTTAGTACAGTCACATGCAGTTTAAGTATGTGATGGACCACACCATATACCTGAGGTGTGTAGTAGGCTACACCATCTAGATTTGTGCAGATACACTCTGTGATGATCCCACGGCAGAACCCCCTAATGACACGTTTCTCCAAACACATCCCTGTCGTAAAGTGACACATGACTGTTAATGGTGCTGAGCAGCATGCTGTTCTTTCCCGTGCTGTTCTTTCTGTTTCTGGGCTAACACAGAAGCTGTTAGCCTCCTATGACTATTTCCATTTAATTAAATACAACTTAAAATTCAGCTCTTCAGGTACACTGAGTGCATTCCAGTTGCTCAATAGCCACGTGTGGCTGATGGCTACCATATTTGACAGTGTCAATGAAGAAAATTACATCATTGCTTAAAACTGCTGGACATGGCTGTGTAATAGTACATATAGTACTTTGCCAGGCACTGACCTTGAATCTTCTCAAAAACTTCTTGAAGTTGGGATTATTATCACTTCTGTTCTGCAGATGAGAACATTGAGGAAGAGGGAAGTGAAGAAATTTGCCTAGAATCACACAACTAATGTCAGAGTTGGGATTTAATCCCAGGCAGCCTAGCTTCAGAGTCTTGCTTCTTAATCATTTCGTACTGAGAAAGGCTGAGAGTGAGGAATATGCTTAATTGACATTGCTTATTTGTTGACAGTGCTGTACAGATTTTGAAATATAAAACTTAGAAAAGTTGTGTGGAAAATAATGGCTACATTCTTTCCTAGAAGGAAATCGAGAGATGGGGACTAGACTAGCTTTTTGGGAACCTTTTCAGTCTTCATTACGTGAAATGGATCATTTGAATTCTGATGTATCTTCAGAGCAGTGTTGACCCCTTCTATTTAGTGGAAATTATTTTGGCAAAGGAAGCCATTAAATGGGAATTTTGCCTTCACAACAGTTATATGTATTTGTGTTAATTCAAACATGCCGTAGTGCTACAATATAATGTCCTATTGCCATTTTAGTTGTGTTGAAGTGTATGTTGCCATTGAGTTATAATTTCACTTGAGTGTTGGGGCTGTATATGATATGGTTTTCAGAATTATATACAAAGGGTAATGTCCTCCTTTGAATAGTATGAGTATTGGGTGAGCATTTTAGTAGATGAACACTTCCCTGTTCTGAACATGACTAAATTTATTTGGTTTTATTTTAACAAATGCATAGCATTTCATTTGTCAGGCGCAATTCGAAGTACTTTATAAACGTTCACTCATTTAATCTCCATATCCCTATGAGAGAAATACTATTATCCTTATTTTACAGATAAGGAAACTGAAGCACCCATGAGGAAAGTGGCATGTTTAATGATTTGACCAAAGTCACACAATTAGACAAGTGATAGCACCGAGATTTGAACCCAGGCAGTCTGGCCACAGAACTTGCACTCTTGCCTGTTGTGTTTTGCTGCCTTTCTGGTGGGAGTGGACTATTGATTTGTTTTAATTGTACACCAACCATCTCATCTTGCTTTGAGGATTAGCAAGTGTCGAGGACTGTTGACGGCACTAGTGAGATCAAAATGACAAGTGTGGCTCTGTACCCCTCCTAGAAGCCTCATGATCAGTCCAGAGTCAGTGTACAGCTCTAACTGTAAAATAAATACTTTCCCAATTGAACAGCTCGTAATCATTTTTTTTATTAGCACCAAAAGTACTTCAGTTCACACATGACTTGCTTGGTTCTTCAGCTAGTAAATTCTGTCATGAGTAGCTTGAGCTCCTTTTGAGAGGGTGGGTAAGCGTTACGGGTCCTGTAGAACTTCAGCTGTACCTGGGAGAAGTTTTGGAAGCTTTAGTAGGAAAGTGTAGCTTAAAATTAGCCTATATTTCCCAGGAAGTTGATACAGCTTATCTCCCTCTATCCTGTTGTTGAACTTAGTCTGATCATTACCACCTTCTTCACTGCTACTACCTTGTAGTTCAGTGTTCTTAAATTGATGAAAGCGGTCTTTCAAAGTTAGACATTGTGGTCATTATCTATCCCCGTGTGCTTAAGAGTACACATGTGTGTAGAATTGTATTTCCAGTATAGTTAATCTAGAAATTTCTAACCAACTTAGCATTTCTTGGTTGCTTGCTATGAAAATGCTAAAAAGTTTGAAAATAAAAATATTTGTGCTGCAGAGTGTAATACCAAATTTGGAAACCAGGTTTTTAAAAACAGCATTTATATTAATATGATAAATGCTTTTAGTTAAAATATCGTATTAATTTTTTAGAAAATTTAGAAAGCACTTAAAAACTATTGGAGACACTTGCAACTCTGGAAATTATTTTAGTGTATTTTAAAAATTAATTACTAAAAAAATTTTTAAGACAGAGTCTTGCTCTGTCACCTAGGCTGGAGTGCAGTGACGCCATCATAGCTCGCTATAACTTTGAACTCCTGGGCTCAAGTGATCTTCCTGCCTCAGCCTCACAAGTGGCTAGGAATACAGGCTTATGCCATTGTGCCCAGCTAATTCTAAAAAATTTTAAAAATTCTTTTTAGGGATGGGGTCTCGCCATATTGCCCAAGTTGGTCGCAAACTCCTGGCCTCAACTGATCTCCCACTTGAACCTCTAAGGGACTGGGATTACAGGTGTGAGCCACCATTCTTGGCCCTATTTTGGTGTGTTTTAAATGTGTATAAATCCACTCAGTGAATGGATTTATAAGAGAATTGTTTGAAGTTGACTGGAATTATAACATTTTACATTTTAGACGTGACAAAGTCTTTTTCTTTCTTTCTTTCTTTTTTTTTTTTTTTTTGAGACAGAGTCTTGCTCTTGTCACCCAGGCTGGAGTGTAATGGCACGATCTCAGCTCACTGTATCCTCTGCCTCCAGGGTTCAAGCAATTCTCCTGCCTCAGCCTCCCGAGTAGCTAGGATTACAGGTGCCCACCACCATGCCCAGGTGCCTGCCACCACTTGTATTTTTAGTAGAGAAGGGGTTTCACCATGTTGGCCAGGCTGGTCTGGAACTCCTGACCTCATGATCTACCCACCTCGGCCTCCCAAAGTGCTGGGATTACAGGCGTGAGCCACTGCGCCTGGCCATCAAATTCTTTTTCAATTCTAAGCGTGACTTAAGGCTTTATGTCCTGTTGTTTATATTCTAATTTTGTGTTTCCTTCTTTTCAGGCTGAAATAGAACTGTTTGTGAACAGACTTGACTCAGTGGAATCAGTTCTTCCTTACGAATACACAGCGTAAGTTTTTAGCTTGGTTTTTATCTAAAATTTTATGTGACCCATCAGAATTTTTTACATTGAGAACTTCATTTTCTAGCAGTTATGGACAAATTGATATGCACTTTAAAAATGTATGAGGCCCGAAAATATTTTTTAAGGTGTACTCTTCTAAGGTGGGATTAAAGATGTGATCTTCATTTTATGTTGCTTTGTAATAAAACAGAAGCACTGACTAAACAATGGATTTCCTTTTTCATCTGACTGAACAAAAGCTATTTTGTTTTCTATTTTATTTTGTTTTCTTAAAATTTTAAATAGCTCCACGTATTTTTAAACAAAATTTTTATGTCTCATATAATCAGTTCCCAGAAATAACTACTTTGATGTCTACTTCTCCACATTTTTTCTCTCAATAGTCATATATATAATCACATTTATACATTTTGGTTTTAAACAAAAGTAGATCCATAGTATTTGTTTTTATGTTTTTGAGACAGAGTCTTGCTGTGTCGCCCAGGCTGGAGTGCAGTGGCATGATCTTGGCTCGCTGCAACCTCTGCCTCCGGGTTTAAGTGATTCTCCTGCCTCAGCCTCCCGAGTAGCTGGGATTACAGGCATGCGCCACCATGCCTGGCTAAGTTTTATCAAAAATATAAGGGTTTCACCATGTTTGCCAGGCTGGTCTCAAACTCCTGGGCTCAAGTGATTCGCCCAGCTTGGCCTCCCAAAGTGTTGGGATTACAGGCGTGAGCCACTGCACCTGGCTATATTATTATTCTTGATTTGCACCTTGTTTTTCTCATTGAATATATTGTGGGCATCTTTCCATGTCAATACATAGCTCCCTCACTCTTTTTAGTAACTGTCATTATTTCTATTGTAGAAATTATATAGATTCAATGTACAATTTGTTTCACTAATTTCCTGTTTACCAACATTTGATTCTTTCCAGGTTTTTTGTTTGTTTGTTTGTTTGTTTGTTTGTTTTTAAGACAAGGTCTGGCTCTGTTGCCCAGGCATGAGTGCAGTGGCGCAATCATGGCTCACTGCAGCCACAATATCCTGGGCTTAGGTGATCCTCCCATCTTAGCCTCCTGAATAGCTGGGACCATAGGCTTATGCCACCATGCCTGGCTAATTTTTATTTTATTTTATTTTTTGTGGTGATGGAGTCCTACTGTGTTGCCCAGGCTGCTCTCAGACTCTTGAGTTCAAGTTACCTTCCACCTTCACCTCCCAAAGTGCTGGGATTACAGGCAGGAGCCACTACGCCTAGCCCAGTTTTTTTGATGTTATGAAAAATGCTGCATGAATATCGTTTATTCATTTGACTGTCGTATACCATATTGGGTCTAAAACTGTTCCTGAAATTTAGTTTAATCTAATTTCTCTGCTTAGAACTTAAGAGTTTTAAGAGAAAATAGTTTGCTGTAGAGAAAAGCATACACAAAAAAGGTAAGACTATCTTATAAGAATTCATATACCTAAGTATGTCTAAGAAAAGAGTACAAAATACATGAATGGGTAGACTATAACTATTGGATACTTACTTTTTTCTAGTTTTTGTTTTGTTAAATAAAGAAACATCTCTAAATCTTTGTGGATATTCTTAGGAAAAGTCAGTGGATCTATTATATACAGTAGATGGAGAATCTTCATTTGGGAACTTCCCAGCCCCAGGTTTTTTTCAACACCAGAGATCCGCCTTCCTCTTTGGAATCTCACGAATCTGTTACTGTTACTATACTGATCTCAGGTATCCCCCATATCATTCCAGGGTGAGCACAGATTAATTTTCTGTGACAAAGCTGAAATTAAGCTATAATGTTTAAACAGAACTTTATTAATATTGGTTAGTAATACAAGGGGATTACAACACAGAGAATCTTATAGGTGACTGACTATATCATCTCCACAGCATTGTTCACAGAGGGTCTGTTCAGCCATGCTTCACATATTGGGATGTGTTGGCCAGTGTACTGGGATGAGACAACTGCAGGTAGACTTGAAACACATTACTGAAACGTCATTTTTAATTATTTGAATTAGAAAGATGCAGAAAGGAGATAGATTATGCAAAATTTGCTTGAATAATAAGGATCTAAATAATTTTATTATTGAAAGTGAACAAAAATAAATTATATGAGTTAATTTAAAAGATCCTGTAATATGCATTCTAATAAAAGAACATTATTTAGAAAACAAAATATTCTGAGGCATAGTTTCAGGTGTTTTTGTTTTTTTATGAGGGGAGATGTGGTACTTAGGAGTTGGAGTATGTATAGATTTCTTACTCATCTACTAAATCTGCTAGAATGATCCGTACCTAGTCTGCTCTCAAGATATTGGCTAAGTGTTTGATATTTCATCGTTCTCTTTTATGTGTAAAAATTTAAATATTCTTCTCCCAGGTTTGATTTTTGCCAAGCATCAGAAGGAAAGCGCCCATCTGAAAATCTTGGTCAGGTACTATTTGGGGAAAGAATTGAACCATCACCATATAAGGTTTGTATTTAGTATTATGCAATAATTGTTTACTTAAAGCTTTTGTTTTTTATTATTTGAGAAAAACTTGAGATAATTCAGCTCTCCTTGCTAAGGAGGAATTCATTTCTCTTTTTCATCTAGGAATAATTTCTTAAAATCACAGTTAGAAGGATCCTTCTTCTCACAATGTGTCATTGATAAGCCTGTCTTAACGAACATTCATGCAACTAGTGTTATAAATGATAAGATGGTGCCTAAGGGCAGGGCTCAGATGTCTGCTTCCTTTACAAAGGGCCCTGAAACCCAGCTTCCAATCATGAGAGATTGTCCCAGCTGCTCTGTGTCTCTTTCCCTGTTTTCAAGCAGTATCTAGAGATGCTGTCCATTAGAACGTATAATACTACCTAGGCTACCCAGTGGGATTTTTGGAAGCTAAGCTGTCTAATTTTTTTTTTTCAGACAGCATCTTGCTCTGTCACCCAGGCTGAGTATAGTGGCAAGATCTTGGCTCACTGCCACTTCCGCCTCCTGGGTTCAAGCAGTTCTCATGCCTCAGCCTCCCAAGTAGCTGGGACTATAGGTGCATGCCACCATGCCCAGCTACTGTTTTGTATTTTTAGTAGAAATGGGGTTCTGCCATGCTGGCTGGGCTGGTCTCAAACCCCTGAACTCAAGTGAGGCCCACCTCAGCCTCCCAAAGTGTTGGGATTACAGATGTGAGCCACTGCATCTGGCCTAACCTTTCTATATTTTGAAGATTGAAAATGTATTTGGAGCATCTTTGATACATTTTTAGGACAACAGTTAAACCAAACTAAGGTATTCTTTTCAATGTATGTACTTTAGTATATGTTATTCACCACAATATAAGGTATTCTTTTCAACAAAAGTACTTCATCATCTCTCAGAATTCTTTTGCCTTTAAATCTATTATCTTTTAAGCCTATTATCCTTCCACATTGCATAGTTACTGGTCTTCTGCTTTTAAAAACATTAGTTTATTTTAACAATGTATCAGCATATAAAAAAGTAAATGATGGAGAAGGATAAATAATAATAAATTTGCAGTCCCACTTCACAGTTTGTTATTAATCTTTCCTGAAAATTTTCATATACCTATAAGTTTATATTAAATAAATTAGATTTACTCTTGCTTTAACATACTATTCAACACTTTGCATTTTTCCTTTAATTTGCTACCATGGGCATCTGTCCACGTAAGAATGTGTGTTCTAATGGCTCTGACTTGACTCCAGGTGTTATTCCCCAGCCTGACAGCTTCCTCTCCTGGCTTCACACCTTTCTCTGCTATGGCTTAGTCCCCATACATAGCCACCTTCCCTACTTTCTCACTGGGCACCCCCATCTCCCTCAACATTTTATTACATGGAGCACAACATTTATTCTTTGTCCAGCAAATCCCTAAGCCTAGATTTGTCTCACCAGCCATCTCACTCCCTCCAGCACCTGTACCTACACTATGAAGCCCTAGGGGAAAAGAAACATCACTGTGCAGCTTTAATCCACTACAGGTTGATAGTTTTTGACCGTAAATATATCCTCTTCAAATTTTTTTTCTTTTTTTAAAGAGATGGAGCCTTGCTCTGTAACCCAGGCTGGAGTACCATGGCACAATCATAGGTCACTGCAGCCTCAGACTCCTAGACTCAAGTGATCCTCCTACCTCACTCCCCCCAGTGGCTAGGATTAGAGATGCATACCACCACCTCCAGCTAATTTTTAAATTTCTTTATAGGGACAAGGTCTCACTCTGTTGCCCAGGCTTGTCTTGAACTTTTTGGCTTCAAGTGATCCTTCTGCCTCAGCCTCCCAAAGGGCTGGGATTACAGACAGATGTGAGCCACCACCTGACCCCTTTCAAATATTCTTTTTTTTTTTTTTTTTTTTTTGAGACAGAGTCTCGCTCTGTTGCCCAGGTTGGAGTGCAGTGGCACAATCTCAGCTCACTGCAACCTACATCTCCAGGGTTCAAGTGATTCTCCTTCCTCAGCCTCTCAAGTAGCTGGAATTACAGGCATGTGCCACAATGCCTAGCTAATTTTTGTATTTTTTGTAGAGACCGGGTTTTGCCATCTTAGCCAAGCTGGTCTCAAACTCCCGACCTCAGGTGATCTGCCTGTCTCAACCTCCCAAAGTGCTAGGATTACAGGTGTGAGCCACCGTGCACTGCCCCCTTTCAAATATTCTAATCTGAAATTTTCTACCCTAAAATTGCCAGCAACTTTTAAAGTTTCCTAAACACAGTAGATTTGAAGGCCTAATGGGATAAAGTCATTGGGTAGGAAAGAACATAAAGTGTATGGACATGGATGGCATTGAGCAGGGCATGCATGTAACTTGTGAAACACCTCCTCCCTCTTGGGATATTTGAAAGATTCCTTTGAATGGTATTGCATTATTCTTTTAGCAGATGACTGTTTTCAGGCACGCTTATTAAATTTTACAATCATCTTAAATACTCCAGCAGGCTCTCAGCCCCATCTCTCTGTTTACTTATATCTTGGCCTTGAGAAATGATGGGTGGGAAGAATATCAGTAATGTCCTTAGTGAACTGGGAAGACAGCAGGAGTCCTCAGCAGGAAACAGAGGGAAACCAGCAAAATATTCAAACCCATGGAGAAGTTTGTCGCTTGGGGCAGATTTTGAAGGCAGATTACTCCCATTAGGAAGACGTCATTGGGCACATTTCTATTTCTGTGCAAGGACTGTTCCTTGCTCATACACAAGACCCTTTTTTGGGCCTAGTGCTTTTCAGATTTAGCCCTTTGTCCTAGAAGTTGACGTTAAATAGAATAAAAGGAGAGCTTTAGAATGGAGAAAGATGTGCACCCAACATTTTCCCTGAGTCTTGTGGAATGTTTTAGGATCAATACTTGTACTAAAACAAATTCTCTAAGCCGCAAGCTTAAAGGGACAGAGCAGGCACATTTTAAGGTCAACATGTAGGTAAATAGAAACATGGGACTCAGAAGATTTTTTCCCAAGCCAGTTATAAATGTATTGACCACTGTTTTTCATTTCACTATTGATTCTTTATTTTCAAGGATGTTTATCTTTATTTATTTATTTTTTGAGTCTTACTCTGTGGCCTGGGCTGGGCCACAGCTCACTACAGCCTTGAACTGCGAGGCTCAATAAATCTCTCACCTCAGCTTCCTGAGTAGCTGGAGCTGCAGGTATGCCCACCATGCCCAGGTAATTTTTTAATTTTTTGTAGAGACAGGGTCTTGGTGTGTTGCCTAGGCTGGTCTTGAACCTCTGGACTCAAGCAGTCCTCCCGCTTTAGCCACCCAAAGTTCTGGGATTAGAGGTGTGAGCCCCTATTCCCAGCCTTATCTTATTTTAGATGTGCCATAAAAACAGAGGTAACAAAGAGCAACAAAATAAAATCCCAGTCTGCTTTGCTGTCTTTTATATTTGACTTCTGTTTAGGTCTGGAAAACAACAGTGCAAGACGTTGTGTGTATTATGTGAAGCAAGAGCCACATTTTGCAGGACTGTAAAGTTTCATCTCAGATCTAAGCATTCATTTTCATTCACTCAATTAACACATTTGCTCAATACCTTTCATGTGCCAGGCACTGTGATGAGATACAGCAGTGAGCAAAACAAAAATCTCTGTCCTCATGGATCTTTTATACTGATGGGGAGGAGACAAAATAAGTTACCAGAATATATGTATTAGTTACTGATGAAAGAACTATTGAACATAAATCTGGGAAGATGCATGGGGAATTTCTAATTTTAAATAGGCTTACTGCAAAGGTGAATTGAAACTCTTAAATTTAAAAAGTCTTGCCAAGAAGGTGACATTTGAGCAAAAGACCTGAAGCAAATAAGGGAGTGAGCCAGGTGAATGTGTGGGGAGGTGTTCTAGCTGAAGAGAGGCCATGAGGTGTGCAGCTTGAGCAGGTGAGCAAGGTAGAGCATAGGAAATGAGCACAGAGAAGTAACAGGACCACATCATAGAGTGACCCAGAGGCCACTGTGAAGATTGGCCTTCATCTGAGCAAGATGGTGAACACTGGAGGGTTTTGAGTAGGCTTTGATTTTGTCAGGGTCTCTCTGGTTGCTGTACTGAGAATGGACCATGGGGGTGCGAGGGAAGAAGCCAGGAGACCAGTAGGAGGCCTTCTTCTCATCTAAATATGATCAGACTGGGGGCAGGTGGTGGAGTGGTGAAGATGTCAGAATCTCTGAATCTGGCTCTGTTTTCAGGATGGCAGACAGAATTTGCCAAGGGATGGGATGTGGAATGTGGAGTTTCTATTTCCTAAGATGCGACAGTCTGTGGGAAGAGCACTTTTGGGGAATGAGAAAAAGTTAGTTTTGGATGTGGTGAGAGGTGTTTATTAGGTGTCCAAGCAGAGATGTTGAATGAACAGCCAAATATATGCGTCTGGAGTTTGGAAGAGGGCTTCATCCTGGGTATACACAGTATATATTTGAGAATCATCAGTGTATAGATGGTATTTACAGCTATGGAATTGAGGAGATCCCCAAGGGAGTGGGTATAGATAAAGAAGACAAGATTCCAAGAGGCACAGGAGGACAGGGAGAGTCTAGCAAAGGACACTGAGAAGGAGCCACTGGTGAGAAAGAAGGGCAACGAGGAGAATGTGGTCTCTGGAGGCCAAGGTGAGAAAGTGTTTCTAGGAGGAGGGATTGGTTAATTTGTCGCTGATTGGTCAGGTGAGATCAGGACAGAGGATGGACCTTGAGTTCAGCCATAATGTGGGGTCATTGATGAGAAAGAGCTGTGGTAGAATAGCTGGGTGGAGAGAGAATGGAAAGACCAGTTGCAAGTGGACACATCTGCAACTGCCTTGAGGACTTTATTTATTTATTTAGAGAAGGAGTTTCACTCTTGTTGCCCAGGCTGGAGTGCAATGGCGTGATCTTGGCTCACCACAACCTCTGCCTCGCAGGTTCAAGTGATTCTCCTGCCTCAGCCTCCCGAGTAGCTAGGATTACAGGCATGTGCCACCACGCTTGCCTAATTTTTTGTATATTTATTAGAGATGGGGTTTCTGCATGTTGGTCAGGCTGGTCTTGAACTGACCTCAGGTGATCTGCCTGCCTTGGCCTCTCAAAGTGCTGGGATTACAGACATGAGCCACCATGCCTGGCCTGAGGACTTTTGTTTTACTGGCAGTGAGAAAAAGAGTGGTAGCTGGAGGATAGCATGGTTCAAAGAGGACTTTTTTTTTTTTTTGAGACAGAGTCTTACTCTGTCATTTAGACTGGAGTGCAGTGGTGTAATCTCGGCTCACTGCAACCTCCACCTCCCAGGCTCCAGTGATTCTCATGCATCAGCCTCCTGAGCAGCTGGAACTACAGGCGCCTGCCACTATGCCTAGTTAATTTTTGTATTTTTAGTAGAGGCGGGGTTTCTCCATGTTGGCCCGGCTGGTGTCAAACTCCTGACCTCAAGTGATCTGCCCGCCTTGGCCTCCCAAATTGCTAGGATTATAGGTGTGAGCCAAGGCACCCGCCCCAAAGAGGACTTGTGGTAGATCTTTAAGCAAGGTGTGTATGTGAATAAGCATGATCAGTAGAGATGGGAAAAGTGATAATCTAGGAGAGGGAAGGATTGCTGTGGTGTCCTTGCTCTGGCAAGAAGGGATGGAACCCAGTGCACCAGTGGAGAGGTTGGCTTCAGCTCATTTGTCCTTGCTAACTGGAGGGAAGGTGGAGACATGGGGCATGATGCTGCTAGGTGAATGTGGCAATTGCTCCTGATTCCTCAGTGAAGTAGGCAGTATGGCCACGCCACCTGTGAGTAAGGAGGGAGGCGGCAGCCAAGTAGGATCCAGGAGAGCAACGAGCAGACAAGTGTGGAGCGGCTGCTAGGCTGCATTAGGGACCCTCCAGCCAGCTGGTGGTTTGAAGTAACAGCAGCCAGCATGCTTACTTGTATATCTCCAGCTGTTTCCAGCTGTGCTGCTATGAGTTGGATTTAACCAGGTTTGTGGTTTTAGCAAGTGAGTACCAAAAAAGAGAGAAGAGCACAGGATGTGAGGACATCCTTGGATGTTATGAAAGGTCTCGATACCATTGTGCTTGGAGTTTGAGCTTGCACGGGAGGATGTGAGGCCACAAAAGGAGTAAGAGACAGTGAAAAGACTGTAGGATCTGTCGATTCAAGTGGCGTCCAGGGCTTGTTGGAGGTGAGGAACATTTGAGCCAGTGAGTTAGAATGACAGGAGGAGGTGCTTTGACACTGGGAAGCTTGAAACGAAGATAACGGCAGGGACTGCTGTCATTGATAAAGGCAGGGTGGAATGCGACCAGAGGAGCGAGGGCTTTGAAATAGAATGAAGACCAGAGTTGCTGGAGGAGAGGGCAGAGGATCAAAAGGTCAGTGTGCTGGAAGGATTGTTATATAAATGTAATTACCAAGAATCAGGAACGAGGAGGGAGTGTTGGAGTGGCAGTGAGCCAGGAGCTGAGGGCCAGTGACCTGGGGCTGGTAGACGACAAGAGCAGGAAGGAGTAGGAGCGGTGTGATCTGATCACATGGGAGTCAAAGCTAGGGGTTTCTGGAGGAGGGAGCATGGTCTGGCCCAGCGCTGGGGCCTGTGAGAATCTCGCCACCACTGGCAAGACTCTAGTGAGGCAGCGTCCCTCTGGGTGAGCCAGGTTTCCATCAGAACAGGTTCCAGAAAACATTCTGAGGAGAAGTCAAGGAATAAGAGGGTGTTCTACCAGCATGAGTTTCAGGGCATAGTGGAAGGATTTAAGCAGTTGGGGAGGGATCCATTTTGGGATTCAAATGTGGGAATGGAAGGATGACGTGAAAATCCTGGACTTCTGAAAATGACTAATATTCAGAGTGGTAAGGGGCATAATGGGATTAGTCCTGCCCGTTAGTCCTAACGGGTAGTAGTCCATTCTCACGCTGCTATGAAGAAATACCCGAGACTGGGTAATTTATAAAGAAAAGCAGTTTAATTGACTCACAGTTCTGCATGGCTAGGGAGGCCTCAGAACAATCATGGCAGAAGGGGAAGCAAATATGTCCTTCTTCACATGGCGGCAGAGAAACAGTGCAGGGTGAAGTGGGGAAAGCCCTTTATAAAACCATCAGATCTTGTGAGAACTGACTCACTATTAAGAGAACAGCATGGGGGGACTGCCCCCATGATCTAATCACCTTCCACGAGGTACCTCCCCCAACACGTGGGGGTTACAATTCATATCACAGTTTGAGATGAGATTTGGGTGGGGACACAGAGCCAAACCATATCCGTCCTGATGGTCTCAGACTGCATGGGAGAGAAGTCTTGCCAGGAGTATGCAACCTTATATGATTCTCTCAGATATGGACTTTGACATAACTTTTCTGCTATTTGCTAAAAGCTGGTGGTGAAATACATAACTGTAACTGTTATTTAGCAAATACCTATTTTCATCAGTCAACATACTGTTTTGCACACAGATTTTGCACACAGGTTTCTGTATTTAATCTGACAACCCTGCAAAGCAGGTACTACTCCCATTTTACACATAAGTTAACCGAAGCTGAGGCAGGGTTCCACAGCTTTCCCTGGTCTCCTAATAAGATGGAGCTGACTTGCACCCAGGTCTGACTCTAGACTGATAAAGCCTTTGATTTTCCGAATTATTCCAGTTATTCCAATTATTTAAATCCTCACTGAAATAATTGAGGAAAAATTATAATCCTACATTTTTCTGAATAGAAACAGAACAGTGCTGTGCTTGCGTCTTATAAAGGAGAACTTGTTTCCCTTGGGAGCTAAGAATATTTAAAAATCCTTAACATAAATGAAATACAGTTCCATCCATAACCAAACATGATTTAAAATATTATAAAATTCCCAACTAAACACATTACAGGGAGAGGCCGCAGGGTGTTGTGCTGAAGAGCATTTTCTCCAGAATTCAACTTGCTTGGCTCAGATCCTGACTATGCCATTGCTCAGTTGTGTGACTTGTTGCTCCAGTTTCTCATCTATAAAAGATGGATAAGGGTTGTTTGGAGGATTACATGAGACTTGATATATACAAAGTACAGGGAACATAGGAAGCACTAAACAGATGTTATCTATAACTACTTTAAATGTCACCTTAGTCTTACCATCTCCTTCACAATTGAACGAACACACAGGTTGACTCACCTAATGAAGTGAACACTGGATTGAGGTGTCAGATTTGCCTTTTTGGTGTAATATTGTCTGTCTCTGTTTATTTTTAAGTTTGATACCTGTGCTTCTGATTCTTTCATGTGTATACTTTTGTTTTTCCGTTTTTCACTTTTTAAGAATGAATCTTTAAAGTTCATATAAGGTTTAAAATATCAAATAGTGGTACAGACACGGCTGTGTTGATAGAAGTAGTGGTGCAGACAGAGTGAAAGCATTGGCTGACAGGTGGCAGTAGTGGACTGTGCTTTAACATTCACTAGCTGCTTCACTGCACCTGCTTTAGGGATGTTAATAAATTCATACATACAAAAGAGTGGGCTGCTTAGAAGTGAACCATGCCATTTTTTACCACCTTATGTAATAAAGTTTGAATTTTTTAAAAGGCACAATTATAGCTGGCTGTATAGTTGGTAAATTTCAGCCTTCTGGAGTCATGTTTACCCTGATTTTAGATGTCCGAATGTCGCTTTTTCTCATATCATCACATGCTATTGTTTGCTGCTGAATCTCTATCACATGACACTTAAGGAGGGCACTTAATATCTATTGATAATTTGAACAGGAAAATTTGTCTGCTTATTACTAGAAAGCCATCAACTCCATAATTCCTAAGACATGACCATGGGATATTACTAGGAGACACTAAAGTTCCATTTCGTTCTACATGGGTTGTTTTTTTTTTCTCTTCTAGAACTTACTTATACTTAGAAGGTAAGTCGACTGAAATTACCAAAAAGAACGTGTCAAAGGAAAACTTGATGACAAGCTTTTAGAGAAAGACAATAGGATTAAAATTTAAATCTGATTGAGCTATGGGGAATTTTAACATGTTTATTACCAATATTAATGCATTTAAGTAATTTAATGGGACTAGCACTTTTACTCTATTTGTGATGTTGGCATGAAGAACCTGGATATTTTTTCTTAATATGCTTTTCACTTCTTTTTAATACAGTTTACATTTAATAAGGAGGAGACCTGTAAGCTTGTTTGTACAAAAACATACCATACAGAGAAAGCGGAAGACAAACAAAAGTTAGAATTCTTGAAAAAAAGCATGTTATTGAATTATCAACATCATTGGTAAGGCATGAAGATTTTAGATTTTGGGGTTTATCGTTTTCCATGTGAAACCTCTTTGCATTGACTGTATAAATTACTTAACTGACTGTGTAAAATATAGCAAATTAATTGATTTCCTTTTTTTGTTACTAGTGGTAGTGACTCTCAAGATGACAACAGCATTTAAAGTATCATCTTTTAACTGTGTAGATTACTGTAATATCTGGCACTTCTTTCAGTTCATAGATCTGGTACATAGAGTAGTTATTTTTATTTGTGTAAAGGCATACTTTGGGGATACTGCAGGTTCAGTTCCATAGCACTGCAATAAAGCAGATAGCACAATAAAGTGAGTCATATAAAGTTTTTTGGTTTCTCAGTGCATATAAAGGTTATGTTTATGCTACATTTAGTCTATTAAATGTGCAATAACATTATGTCTAAAACAACTCTGTAAGTACCTTAATTAAAAAATACATTATTGCTAAAAAAAAAAAAAAAAGGCTGACACAAAAACATGAAGCGAACACATGCCGTTGAAAAAATGGCACTGATAGGTTTGCTCAATGCGTGAATGCCACACACCTTCAGTTTCTAAAAAACACCACATCTGCAAAGCATAATAAAGTGAAGTGCAATGAAACAAAGTATGCCTGAATAGTTATTATGCTTTGAGGAAAAGGGCCTGGATCAGTCTTCTAGTGAAATCATTATTTTATACTTGTGGACTGTTAAAAAAGAAACCACAGGAAAACAAAACTGAACTGTTGTTTGATAAATAGCATCTACTTCAAATAAAACACATTTTGCGTAATCTTTTATTTTGTAAACATAACATTAACAGATTCTGCACCAGCTTGTATCAGAATCAAAAAGCATTTAAAACTGTCCTGTTTTTCCTTCCAGAGTATTTTGTACTTATTATAGAATATTTAAACATAGAAATTTTTTTTTGTTTTGAGACAGGAGTCTCGCACTGTTGCCCAGGCTGGAGTACTGTGCCGTGATCTCGGCTTACTGCAGCCTCCATCTCCCAGGGTCAAGTGCTCATACCTCAGCCCACTGGGTAGCTTGGATTACAGGCACCTGCCACCATGCCCAGCTAATTTTTGTATTTTTAGAAGAGACAGGGTTTCACCATCTTGGCCAGGCTGGTCTCAAACTCCTGACCTCAAGAGATCCATGCCCCTCAGCCTCCCAAAGTGCTGGAATTACAGACTTGAGCCATTACACCCAGCCAAACAGAATATTTTTAAAGACTCAAAATCCAACCTTTGGTGTATAACCATTGTTATTCTTCTGAGTAATTTTGCTTGGAAATAACTTTATTCTATGGGGATCATAGTTTACATATGTTTTGCCTTTTCTAGAAACTGTAAGATGCTTTCATTGTTGAACAGGACTGTCTTTGTGCACTTCCTTTTGGATGTTTGTCCTGTCAGTATATTAGAGCACAGAAACCTTGGATCTCAGCTGAGACCTGACCAGGTCTTGTGGCCTCGCATTCCCTCCTACCCGTTAGTTCTCCTCCTCCTTTACCCCACCCAACCCTCATACGCATAGGACCTTGGGTCCTGTGCACAGCCATGAACTAGTCTGTGATGAGAAGGGTTCATTCTGACTGGCCAAACCTGGGTAATATACCCCTCATCCCCATAGGAATGAGTTCCCTGTAGGCTATTGGGGCTCTGCTGGAAGGAAGGAGGCAGTGCTGGTAGAAACCTGCCTCTTAGGCTCCTGTCAGCTTCTTTCTCATCTGATCCTCAGTGCAAACAGGAACTTAAAGCCTCCTTCATTTCCCCATTTCTTTGGTTTCTGGTAAATGAGCTTTTTTCTCCTAAACTACTATAGGAATACTGCTTATTTGCTAGATCAATGCATATCAATTGTTTATCAACTTGGGATATGTTTACTTATTCATAAGTAATTGAAATTTCCCTTGGTGGTTTTTTTGAATCTTCAAAAAAATATTTAAGGCTCAGTTCTTATCTTCTCATATTAGCCCTGTCCACCTATGTTTACTGCAATAGCTGCCAGTTTGTTGACGGAATGAAAGAATGACTCTTAAGGTCTATGGGTGATTTTTAGCTCTTCTACCCTTTCTGCTTAGAATACTATTTAGTCAGCCCATTGTGGTAGCTCACACCTATAATCCCGGCACTTTGGAAGGCTGAGGTGGGCAGATCACCTGAGACCAGGAGTTCGAGACCAGCCTGGCCAACATGGTAAAACCCCCATCTCTACTAAAAATATAAGAATTAGCCAGATGTGGTGGTGGGTGCTTGTAATCCTAGCTACTCAGGAGGCTGAGGCAGGAGAATCACTTGAACTAAAGAATACTGTTTAGTCTTGCACCTGAAGGTAATAGAAATAGTTCTTCAGTAGCCTCCTCACAGGAAAGTACTTAGATATGTTTTTAACTAATTTATGATGTAGTTAAATAACAATTATTTAAGAATAAATAATTTAAAATAGTGAACATAGTAAAAGCATTTGATAGTAAAATTTACTGAGCGATTTGTAATCGGTATATCAATTGCGAACTTACTGTACTAAAAAAAGAAACTTTGGAAAGTGCTGATAAATAATAATTTTGCAGTTGAGTCAGAAAAGTTGATGATTTTAAGTGTAACCTTTAAATCAGTTCAGTATACATTTGAAAAATGTTGATTCACATTGATAAATTTCTTGAAACCATTATTTGTGTATATTCTTTTCATGACCTATTTCAGAAAGATTTTACTATATAACTTGATTTTAAGCATAGACAGTAGAGTTGACAGGTAAAACATCATATATCCATGGGAATTTATAGTATTCTGTTACAGAGTTTTATTGTGAATGTAGCACATTTTATTTTATACTTGGCACTAAGACATATTGGGGAGAGCATAATCATTTTCTAAATCATGAAGCAACACATGCCTATGAGAAAACACAAGCAGTACAAGAAAATATTAAGTGAAAATAAGTCTTCGGCCACTCCCAGCTTCATTTCTATTTTACAGAGCTAACAATATTATTTCTCATGTATGCTTCTAGATTTCTATGAATATGGAGGTATAGAAAAGGGTATGTCCCTTTTAAAAATAATGCAACTAAAATGTTATTGTACACATTATTCTGCAACTTGCTCATTTTAAGAAAATATGGACTTTTTTCAGGTCAGGTAATATTGTAAATCTATAACCTCCTCTGTCTTTTTCAGAATTTCATAATTCACTACATGAGTGAATCATAATTTCTTCCCCATGACATTGGAACCATGCTGTAATTTACTCTTCTCTATAAAGAACAGTTAATAATAGTTTATTTCCATTTTGTTTTTTGTTTTTTGGTTGTTTTTTGAGACGGAGTTGTGCTCTGTCGCCCAGGCTGGAGTGCAATGGCAGGGTCTTGGCTCACTACAACCTCCTCCCCTCGGTTCAAGTGATTCTCCTGCCTCAGCCTCCTGAGTAGCTGGGATTACAGGCACCCACCACCATGCCTGGCTAATTTTTTTTTTTTTTTTTTTGTATTTTTAGTAGAGATGGGATTTCACCATGTTAGTCAGGCTGGTCTGGAACTCCTGACCTCATGATCTGCCCGCCTTGGCCTCCCAAAGTGCTGGGATTACGGGCATGATCCACCGCGCCTGGCCTAGTTTCTTATACAAGTTGACAAATACTTTTTATTCTTATTTGGGACTTTAGTCAGTAATTTGAGGATCTTTTTGGCTTACTCTGTCAGTAGCTGCTAAGCTACTTTGTGATTCTTGAAACTACTGCTTTGATACCAGCACCAGACACTTAAAACTCTCTTCACCTGTGCTCTGTGTGGTTTGTGATCCTACTTATTGCCTGAATTTCCAAATCTTGATGACTTTTTTTTAAATAAAATTCTAATTAACTAGTTATCAGAGTACTTAACATTTTTTAGTATCATAAAACCACTAGACTATAACTTATTGAATTAGAAAGGGGTCTTGAAGATACTTTAGTGAGTTCCAATCCCAGATCCCACCAAGTTAGCAAAGGAGAATGATATGCTATTTTCAAAAATTCAAAATCCTAATGAATAGTATAAATGTACTCATGTTAAAACTACATAGAAATGCCAACTTGTTAAATGCCAACTTTCTTTGCTTTGGGCTATAATTTTTTGAGCATTGTGACAATATAGGTGATTCTGATTAGAAACTAATGGAATTTATTAGAAAAACAAGTTATTAATAAATGAAGCTTGATTGGTAGAAGTGTTTCAAATGGAGTCCTTGGAGGGCAGAGGGAAATAAAGGAAAGGAGTTCTTTATGGTAAAAAGTTGAGAGTCCTTCAGCCTTTAGCCTTGAGAGTCTTCTTCCCATATTCACTCTCAGATTGGAAATAAGAGTTTTAATTTTTGCTGATTTTAGAAATTTAAATAACTTAGGAAGACAGTAATTGAAAATCATATTCTTTGGCTAGGCATGGTGGCTCATACCTGTAATCCCAGCACTTTGGGAGACCAGGGTATGAGGACCACTTGAGCCCAGGAGTTCGAGACCAGATCCGGCAACATAGTGAGACCCCAGGTCTACAAAAAAATTTTAAAAATTAGCCCGGTGTGATGGCATGTACCTGTAGTCCCAACTACTTGGGAGGCAGAGATGGGAGGATCACTTGAACCTGGGAAGTGGAGGCTGCAGAGAGCCGTGATCACACTACTGCATTCCAGCCTGAGTGACAGAGCAAAACCCTGTCTTGGGAAAAAAAAGATATTCTTTAAGTTTTCTTAAATTTATTTCAAAAGGATTTTTTTTTTAATGCTTCCTATTACCAGAAACAGCTATTATGCCAAGGTAGTATATAAATGATACACTTAGGATGTTGGCTTTTATAAAACCTAAATTGCCCCTTAATTCCTCATTTTGTAACTAGCACTTATATAGTACTTTCCCTCCAATATGGTAGCATGAAGATACTATATATTTCTAGTATATATTCATTAATTGAATTTCACCTTGCATCTAAAAAATTAAAGCAGTCAACTGATTCTTTAAGCTTCCAGAAAATCTGAATTATTTATTTTATGTAACAGTGCATTTATGCTTCCAATATTTTACTGGAACTACCAGACTGCTGATTATAATAATAAGCAGTTTAATAGTATAGGTGATTCTAAAATTTCATACACTGGGTACTATTAAATGGCATTTAAAGGTAAGGAGACATGTTTTATTAGGTCATTAAGGTACACCTTGGGTGAACGTAGAATCATAATTTTACTTCCTAAGGCCCACATTAATTAACAAATAACACATGCCCTGGAGTGTCATCTTGTGACTATAATATAGCTGGCATATTCTGAGTAGTTTTTTTATGTGTACCCCACAGTGTACTCTGGGCACAGGGAGCCACATGCTTGGACTGTAATGTAGTTCCATAGTACCACAGAACTTTATTTTTTGCTTTTCTTTTTTAAGTCCTTTTTCACTATAGAACTTGAAAGATTTGGTTCACTAGCTTTGTAGCAGTATTTCTTTTAGAAATAATTTGGATTTATAGTTTTCACAGAATTTTTTTGTATAACTTTCACTTTTCTTCCTGGCTCTTTAGTTTAATATTTTCCTGTATCTTGCAATTATATTCATTTCCTTTTTTATTGAATTACCTGAATAAGAGACCTTTCCTTCTTTGCTGTTCAATAAACTGTTCCTGAGGAACTAGATATGTTGCTTTGTATACCTATTTAGAGCTTTGAGTGTTCTGCTAAAGGTAAATTACATTGAAGTGTCTAAATAGTATTATTAAATTAGCAGTTACAATAAATTAGTTTATAAAACTCTTTACTAGATACCATTTATCCTTTCAAAACAGCTGTAAAGGTTTATTTTCCCTTTTTTTAAGGCTAGTCAGAGTAGCAAAGGAGCAAAGAAATCTGTACCGAGTTGTGATCAATTAGTTGTAACACCACTGCACTTGGACCAGCCTATAGTTTTTTCTGTCACTACAGCATATCAGATACTGGCATATTGTTATTACTTACGAATACCACATTTTATTAAAATTGTTTGTGGTTTTTGGAATCTTAAAGCATTTAGACATTGAAATTTTACAAAGTGATGATACTGATTTGGGCAGTAATTCTTAGTCATGTATGGTGGGTTCTTTTCTAACTTAACTCTTCTTTCCATATGTAGGATTGTGGATAATATGCCTGTAACATGGTGTTATGATGTTGAAGATGGTCAGAGGTTCTGTAATCCTGGATTTCCTATTGGCTGTTACATTACAGATAAAGGCCATGCAAAAGATGCCTGTGTTATTAATGTAAGTTAATGATAAACTCTTTGCTGCTTTTAAAAATATGGCTTTTTGTAGAATTCAGTCTTTACCCAGACAAAAATTGTTATATTTGTTGAATGAGTACAGTACAGATGTTCTGAAGTACAACTACTTCGATCATAAACTTATAGCAGATTAATAATGTATAAATTGAGCTTTAGAGTTTGAATAAATCAGATTCAGTTCAACATTTACTGAGAGTGTCTGTTGTATGTTAAATGCTATACTAAGGTCTAGAACTTTGTTCTAACTCTCAGAAGTCTTATATATTGCAAAATGTACATAGTAGAGTGTCAAAAAAGACTTCATTATAAGTTCTCTAAATTTGTATTGCAGAAGTCAGTTATTATACCCTTTTTAAGACCTGTCTGCCTTTGAGGCCATTCTTTTGTATTTAAAAATAGAGTTATCAAATAGAGACATTATTATGGAAGGTAGTTAGAACTAGGTGGGGATATGCATTAAACTATATTTTGTGTAATCAGATCAACCTGATTTAAATCTCTTAATGGATCTGATCCAATGGAAGTTAGCATGAGCTTAATCATGAAACTGATTATATTAGTTAATGCTTTCATGAGCACTGACCAGAGACACTTGAATAATTTAGGTTATGTGTTTAGTCCAAATTTACAAACTTCCAGGGAGGAAAAGTGTTTAAATGTGTTTAGTGTGCTTGTAATATTTTAAATTTTGCTTTGTTTCATTTTAAATGAAAGGCTAGAAAATACTAGATTAGTGTTTTTTTAATTGGTACTTACTAAATTTTATGTAAAAATTAAAACTTTAAGAAGCATATAACATACCCAGTTAATTTTTGGCTTTAAAAAAGTTTAAGTATAAAATTGAAACATGCTAATATGAAAGGATTAAAATTCCGTTCAAACTTAAATTTTCATACTTGTTGTAGCCCATTTTAAAGTGTCGTGTTTTGACTCTTGTGTAGTCAGTTTTCTACTTTTAACTTTTAAGTTCTGTTCCGCAGTCAGAATTCCATGAAAGAGATACATTTTACATCTTCAACCATGTTGACATCAAAATATACTATCATGTTGTTGAAACTGGGTCCATGGGAGCAAGATTGGTGGCTGCTAAACTTGAACCAAAAAGGTAAATAAGTGTAAGTGAAATTTAGACCCAAAAAATAAGTATTTGGGGCCCAATTAACTTATTCTTTAACCAATATTACGGCATTTCAGGATTGATTTTACTATAACTCCCTTTGGCATGATTTGTTATTGAGTTATGGGTTGTCCAGAGAAACTAAACCAGTAATTATTTTCCTGTCATGGTAAGCAGTCAAGCCAAAAGGTGCCTTTTTGTTTTGTTTTTCAGTCAGGAAGTTTTGACAGCTTTTCCGCTTGACAGTGGGGAAGGAGAAGTTGAGTGGTTGGGACGGTGTTCCCCTTCATAGTGGAGAAAACATTGCCTCTGATATCTACAGTTTTTCCCTAGTCAGAGGCCCAAATGAGCAGAAAGTCCTGTGATTTCTCAAGCAGTATTAGATGCCAGTATGAAATACCAGCCATTGAACGAGATCTCTTCAAGTTATTATTTTTTATCATGACTGTACATATCAGTTATTTATGAGCTCCTTTTTTTATTCAGTATTTCTTTTTTTTCCCATGACTTTTTCTGCCATTGAATTTGCCTTTTTCTCACGCACTGGTAGTAAAAAAATACATGCCACAAGGTGGCAGTTAATTTAAACTCCGTCAGTATTGGTTGTTTTTTTGTTTTGCTTTGTTTTATTTTTTAATAAGATTATTTAGCCAGGCATGGTGGCTCAACACTTTGGGGAGGCCAAGGCAAGAGAATCGCTTGAGGTCAGGTGTTCGAGACCAGCCTAGGCAACATAGTGAGACCTTGTCTCTACTGAAAATAAATTAGCTGGGCATGGTGGCACATGCCTGTGGGAGTATCTCTTGAGCACAGGGACTAGCCTGGGCAACATAGTGAGACCCCATCTCTACAGAAAATAAATTAGCTGGGCATTGTGGCACATGCCTGTAGGAGGCTGAAATGGGAGGGTCACTTGAACCCAGGATTTGCAAGCTGCAATGAGCTGAGATCACACCACTGCACACCAGCCTGGGTACAGAGCAAGACCTTGTCTCAAAAAAAAAAAAAAAAAAAAAGACCAGGCATGATATCTCATGCTGTAATACCAGCACTTTCAGAGGCTGAGCCCAGGAGTTCAAGACCAACCTGGGCAACATAGCAAGACCCTGTCTCTACAAAAACTAAAAAATTTGCTGGGCATGGGTGTGGTGGCATATGCCAGTAGTCCCATCCACTTGGCAGACTGAGGTGGGAGGATCACTTGAGCCCAGGAGTTTGAGGCTGCAGGCAGCTGTGATGGCACCACCGCACTCAGGCCTGGGTAAGAAAATAAGACCCTGTCTCAAAAAGAAAAAAAAAAAGATTATTTAAATGTTCTTCAAGTATAGTATTTTCAAAAGTATGTTTATAATTTTGTACACATACTTGTATTTATATGAAGTAAATATTTATGCTTTTAAATGTGACAAAAACAATTTCACCTTTGTGAGCAGCATTTTAAAATAAGTACGAAATCTCTAACCTTTACTACCCCATTTAAAAAAAAAATTGTACTTTATCAGTGTCTTGCCGAAATGTTTCTTCCCACAGCTTCAAACATACCCATATAGATAAACCAGACTGCTCGGGGCCCCCCATGGACATAAGCAACAAGGCTTCTGGGGAGATAAAAATTGCCTATACTTACTCTGTTAGCTTCCAGGTGAGTCTGTTGTTATCTTTAGTATAACTCTGAAATTGATTTTAAATTTGTTCTACTTAAAATAATGAAAATGTTAATGATTATGCTTGTCAAATGAAGCTATTAATAAACTGATTTTTAGGATAATTTGTCAGTGTACTAAGCAACATAATCACGCTTGAAACTAAGTCTTAGAGGCTGGGCACGGTGGCTCATGCCTGTAATCCCAGAACTTTGGGAGGCTGAGGCGGGTGGATCACGAGGTCAGGAGTTCAAGACCAGCCTGACCAACATGGTGAAACCCTGTCTCTACTAAAACTACAAAAATTAGATGGGCGTGGTAGCGCCTATAATCCCAGCTACTCAGGAGGCTGAGGCTGGAGAATCACTTGAACCTGGGAGGTGGAAGCTGCAGTGAGCTGAGATCGTGCCACGGCACTCTAGCCTGGGCGACAGAGTTAGACTCCACCTCAAAAACAAAAATAAGAACTAAGTCTTAGTTTAAATGAGAATATAGAGGAAATTGGAGATTTGAGCCTGATTGAGTGTTAAGCATAAGAGATACATATAAGACAAAAGTAGAAAATAGGCAAAGAGGACAGGATGGAAATACCAAAGATATATTCAGAAAGCATTTGAGAAAGCAACACCATACTTTAAAGGATTTAAGTATGAACTTTAAATGGAGAGTTTCCAATTGGTAGATTGTCTTAGAAAATTGAAGAGAGTTAACGAAGTTTCTTAAAATGCAAATTCATTGTTATGAGAATCTTAGTGTTCCACCTCTATTTATTCACCATTTTTAAAATCAGAATTTAAGTATGAACTTTAAATGAAAAGTTTCCTAGTGGGAGATGTCTTAAAGAATTGAAGGGAATGTTTTCATTAATGAAGTTTCTTAAAATGCAGGTTTATCATTATGAGAATCTTAGGCAGTGTTCCACCTCTATTTTTTAAAAACTTTTGGCAATCCAATTTAGTTGTGATATTTAATATCCCTGTATAATGTTTCATTTTGCAAACCTAGTGCTGTAAACAGTATGTACTTCTAGATGTTAAGAGCTCAGTGTGCCTAGGATGACTGGTCTGATTAGCTGTTCCAGGAATAAAGAAAATAATAATTATTCTATTTCATTTCATTGTTTAAAAAAAAAAGCTACATACTTTAGATGTCTAAATTTTGAGATCTAAACTAAACATCTAGTTATAATTTAAAGCAATACTTTTAGTAGGTATTACTAGGATTTTTTTTTGCTGCTTAATCCTACTCTGATTTCCCCTAGACTTTAGTACATCTGAAACTCTCTGAATCTCAGGACTAACCAAAGTTGTGATAATTTAGAAATTGTAATTATTGACTCAATGGAAGGGCAAGCTTTGAATGGGATTTTTTTGTTGTTGTTGTTCTTAATGTGTTGTCAGCAGATGTTTACTTAAAAAGATTTTTTATCTCCTCTAGGAAGATAAAAATATCAGATGGGCATCTAGATGGGACTATATTCTGGAGTCTATGCCTCATACCCACATTCAGTGGTTTAGGTAAGAGTACAGAGTTAGCCTGCTTTTTGCTTTCTGCTTTTCTACCCTGTGTCCCTTTGAACATCTCATTTACTGTCAGATCCTCTCTACTTTATTCAAAATTCTGGCCTTGGGTTCAAATCCTGGCTTTCAGTTGCTGATGTGAGTCACAGCAGGTCCCTTAATTTCTCAGCATCTGTTCTTTTATCTAGAAATACCCACCTCATGGGATTGTTGTGAGGATTAAAGAACATAATGGGACAGAGCATTTGAGGACATTGCCTGGCATGTAAAAGTGTTCAGAAACAGAGCTGCTGTTGTTGCTATGACTTTATTATTATCCCCTTCAAACGTGATTCAAAACTTTTATCTAGAAAGCTGTGCATGTTGCCCTAACCCTGCTTTTCCTATTGCTGTCTCATCTTTTTGACACTCGCTAATTTACTGAGTAAAGTTGTTCTTCAGTAAATTTCTTGAGGGCACAAGCCAGTCCTTTGTTGTGGCAGTGATTTGGGCACAGTAGTTATTTCATAATATTGACCATGTACCAAGAAATTCTAGTTCTAAACAGACTATGAAACTGTATTATGGTAAGTATATAATGTTATTTATCTGTCTGCTTGAGGGAAACATGAAAGAACACAGTTCGTTGAATTTGTGGATTTTAGGTAGTTTTCGTTTTGAGATTTTGATTAAGGCTGTTTTAATGTTACTCAGTAAACAGTTTTTAAAAGAGTTTTACAGTTCCTAGGATTCAGCTACAGAGTAATCGTGATGTGCTTATTTCCACAGCATTATGAATTCCCTGGTCATTGTCCTTTTCTTATCTGGAATGGTTGCTATGATCATGTTACGGACACTGCACAAAGACATTGCCAGATATAATCAGATGGATTCTACGGTAAGTGGAAACATTTTAACTAGTCTTTAGCCTGTCAAGGACACTGTTTATTCTTATTTTGGGAAAAGGTGAAATAATAGCTTAGAATCTCCTTTTAAAACATTCTTCTAAACAAAGAAGTTATTCTCAAAAGTTATCTTGAATTTACATTTTCAAATAGGAAAGCAACTTAAGAATTGATAGTCTTGGCTGGGCGTCGTGGCTCATACCTCTGTAATCCCAACACTTTGGGAGGCCAAGGTGGGTGGATCACCTGAGGTCAGGAGTTCAAGACCAGCCTGGCCAACATGGCGAAACCCTATCTCTACTAAAAAATCACAAAAATTAGCCAGGCATGGTGGCAGGTACTTGTAGTCCCAGCTACTCGGGAGGCTGAGGCAGGAGATTTGCTTGAACACAGGAGGCAGCGGTGAGATTGTGCCACTGCACTCCAGCCTGGGTGACAGACAGAGCAAGACTGTCTCAAAAAAAAAAAAAAAATTGATACGCTGTAGAAATGGAGTTGGCACGGGAACTGACCTGCTCACAGCCTCCTCTGTCCGAATGGACTGGTGCAGCGTGGGGTGTAGTTGCACAGTTACAACTCTCTTAGGATTCTCCATCCCTGACACATACCCTGTTTGTGAAACCACAAGGTTGAATGGAATAACTCCTGAGCAATTTTTATTTGTGTGTTTAATTTTTTAAAATTAATTTTAATAAATTTGTATCATTTCTACCTTTTGGTATATTCAAAATAATTGCATGTCCCAGCCTCTGTAGTCTAAAATTTTTTAAGTTGCAAAATGATATACATTTTCTACTCTTCATTTCATAGCAGCATAATAAAGAGATTTTCACAAGAATCATAGTAATTTGGAATGAATGCAAACTCAGGTTTTTATTATATTCTCTTCCCCTAGCTTCTTAAGCCTCCTCTCCCCCAACCTGTCACCTGTTCTGATTGGGAAAAATATATATGAATATTTATAAGCTTTCAACATTTGTACTCTATACCCTCTTTCCTATGATTTTTATTTATTTTGTGTCTTATTAAATATTGTATTAATTTTAAAATACTCTGCTCATAGTTGGCTATTCCAAATAATTGCTGTTAATAGAGTTTTGTCTTAATTTGCACAGCGTTGCCATGTGGCACACGGGCCAGTGATGACCCTGCTTCCACTCCTGTCCTACTTCCCATCTTTTAGCACAGCAGTCAGAGCAAAACTGCTGAAACAGAAATGAAATAATTTCACTCCAGAGCACAGCCCTCCAGGGACTTCCTATTCACTCAGAGCCAGAGTCAGGGGCTTTACAGTGGCCTCTAAGGCCCCATGTTACCTCAGCACTGTGCTTCACCTGTGCCAGCTACTTTGATGTTCCTCAGATGGGGCAGACACAGATTCCCACCTCAGAGCCTTCACACTCACTGTTTTATCTGCTTAGATTGTCCATCGCTCATTTACATGACTAGTTCCCTTACCTCCCTCCAATCTTTACAAAATATGATCTTCCCATTGAGCCCCTCCCAGCCATTCCATTTAAGTTACATCCTGTCCTGCACACACCCATGCATCCTGTTTTTTTGTGTAGTGCTTATTACCATCTAATGTACAGTATACTTTTCTGACTTATTTTGTTTATTGTCTTTGCAATGAGAACATGTACTCCTGAGAGTAGGGATTTTTCTGTTACACTCACTGTGGTATCTGGTGTTTTAAACAGAGCCAAGCTTATAGTTGGTTATCGTCTGGGGAAAAAAGTCTCCCACATTTAGATTCACAGGATTCTTCTAATTTAAGGTCAATAAAATATGAGGTACTAGTCGGAAATTCAAAAATTTACAGTAAAGGACAGATTTAGATCTCTAGAGATTGCAGACACTGGAACTCTTCATTGCAGATAAAATATATGAAAAAGTAACAGCTCAGAATTTTTCAGACTAGATGAAAAGTAACATCGATACAGAAAACAGTGTATCCTGAGCAGAATAAATAAAAAGAAATCCACATCTATATCAATTGTGACAAAACTATAGAACCTTAGAGAGAGGAGAGTGTCTTAGAATCAGCCCAAGGGAAAAAAGACTCAGTATCTACCAAGGAAAAACAATTAGATTGATGATGGAAGCACCAAGACTAAATATCATTAAATTGGCAAGAGAAATTAACTATTTACATAGAATTGTGTACACAGAGAAGTCATCTTTCAAAAATGAAGATGAGGCCAGGTGCAGTGGCTCACACCTGTAATCCCAACACTTTGGGAGGCCAAGGTGAGAGAATTACTTGAGCACAGGAGTTCAAGACAAGCCTGGGCAACATAGGGAAACCCCATCTCTACAAAAACATGTAAAAATAAAAAATTCACTGGGCATGGTGGTGGCTCACGCCTGTGGTTCTAACTACTCGGGAAGCTAAGATGGGAGGATCACTTGGGCCCAGGAGGTCAAGGATGCAGTAAGTTGTGGTTGCACCACTGCACTCCAGCATGGGCAACAGAGACCCGGTCTCAAAATTTAAAAAAAATAAAAAATAAGAAGAATGAAGGTGAGGTGTTCATCTTTTACAGATGAACAGAAATAGTTGACTACAAGCTGATCTTCATGGAAAGAATTTATAGAAAACTTGAGCAGATAATAAATAAGTAAAGTGAATCCTAAAGGGAGATTTAGAAGGATTGGTGAACAAAGGAATTCCAAGTAAACCTTTTCTGTGTATAGTAAGTCTAAATGTAGAAGTTAACAAATTTATATCAACAGGAGAAAAACAGATGCTTTATTGAATGGTATTGGGATAAAGTGGTGGTCACCTGGGGGAGAAAAGGTAAATTCCAACTTTATTACTTAAAATAATGATTTACATGAAAATCAATCTATCAAACACTAGAAAAACATATGTGAAGTTATGTTTAAATCTTAGCAAAAGGTAGAATTTTCTAAGTATCAAAGAGAGACAAAAGCCATAAAAGAAATTACTGTTCTGTGATTATTGTTTGTTCACCTGGCACATTGGCAGAAATTTAACTGTTTGATATAAGTCTGTGTTGGGGGATTGAGGACATGAGGATGTAAAGTGATGTAACCTTTAGAGAACAATTTGGCAATACTCGTCTTAGTTTATAATATAAATTGACCCAAAAATTCCATTTGTAGAAATTTATGAATGCAGATTTTATTTTTTTTAACAATAAGCATCTTGTTTTTTATAAATAGCAGAAGAATGTAAACAATCCAAATATCTGTCAATAGGAGACAAATTTTATAAATTATAGAATATCCATATTGTAAAATACTATGTAATCACCAAAAAGAATGAGGTAACCATATATACAAAGAGGAGAAGCACCTTCATGATGTTATTAGACTAGAAAAGCAAGATATAAAACAATGTGTATAATATGCAACCGTTTTTGTGAAAAATGAAAATCTATTCATGCATTGCTTATCTATAGGTAGAATATCTCTGCAAGAAGTTATTCTAGTCGCATTGGTTTGCGGCAGAACAGGGAACCTTTCTCTCCGGGGGAAACTTAGTTTTCACTTACACCCTTTGATATTTTTAGCGCCTACATAATAAGAAGTGATCAGAAATGGCCCCCTGTTAATATTACCCCACCTAAAAGAAGAGATGCATGTTTTCCTCCCCTACTTTTTAAAGAGACATTCACAAATCTAAAGAGATTAGAGTGCCCACACCCTAGTCCAACACTTAATAAACTCAGGTTCAATCTTGTTTCCATCTGTGGAATTCCATCTATGCCCACCAGGTTTTTTGAAGCCAATCCCAGATATAATTTTAATTCACTTAGAGCCTATATACTTCTAATAATACTTCAGTTTTGTACCTTCCTTGCAAATGACCAAGTGGAGTCTAATTCCCAAGTGTAGGAAAGTATTTTGTACCAAGGGGAGGTAAATATTTTGATTTTTACTATTGCCTTAAAAATTAGACGTTTTATATATTTATTTATTATTTATTTATTTTTTAGACAGGGTCTCACTCTGTCATCCAGATTAGAATGCCATGGTGCAATCTTGGTTCACCACAAACTCCACCTCCCAGGCTCAAGTAATTATCCTGCCTCAGTCTCCCGAGTAGCTAGGATTACAGGCACATGCCACTACCACCCAGCTAATTTTTGTATTTTTAGTAGAGATGGGGTTTCACCATGTTGGCCAGGCTGGTCTTGAATTCCTGACCTCAAATGATCTACCCACCTCAGCCTCCCAAAGTGCTGGGATTATAGGCAGGAGCCACTGCTCCCAGCCTAGATATTTTAAAAGCAGGATTAATGCCTCTGTACAGTTTTCCACATTTCAAATTTCAGTTGATTTATATTTACTTAAAAATTAAATTTAATATATTAGCAATAGCATTGTCTACAGCTTGAAAAGGTAGTAGTTTGAATGGGGATTTGGGGGAGGGATGCCAATGTGCCCTTGAGGGAATGTTGACAGAGGAAGCTGAACAAGCAAGCAGAGGCCAGATTCCAAAGATCTTGTGAGCTGTACAGTGTGAAGGTCATTGAGAAGCTGTTGAAGAATTTTAACCTGCAATGATATGGCCAGATACGTGTTTTAAGAAAATTACTTTCAATATTATGTTGAGAATCATCCAATAAAGGGCAAAATTGGAGTTACAGAGACCAGTCAGGAGGCTGTTACAGAATTCCCAGAGGCCAAGGAAGGTGGCAGGGAGGAAGGAGCTGAGTAGACAGATAAATATGGAGGATGTTTGGGAGGTGGGATGGAGCTGATTGACTAGTTAGCAGTGGAGAGTGTAGAAACTGAAGAAAAGTCAGTGAATGACCCCCGGTTTCTGGCTCAAACCAGCAGAATGATCCCTCTGGCTGCTGTATTGAGGATCAACTGAATAGTGGCAAGGGCAGGAACAGACAGGTTCAGTGTATATTCAGTAGTCAGGTAAGATGGGTTGACTTGAACCAGGAGGGTAGTGGGCATCCTGTGGATATATTTTGGTGGCAGAGCCATAACATTTGTTAAAAGGTTGTGTGCAAGGTAGGAAAAGAAGGGAAGAATCATAGATGACTCCGGGCTTTGGGGGACTGAGCAGCAGGAAGAATGGAGTTTTTATCTACTGAAGGAATCTGTAGGAAGAGCAGATTTAGGTGGGGAAAGAGAATCAATAATCTGTTCAGTTATGGATAATTCCATTCAAGATATACATTAAACAACCAAGTGAAGCTGGTAATTAGGTACTTGTGTGTGTGTCTGGAGATCAGGGCTGCAGTTTGGGCTGGTGACTTAAACTTATTAATATGTTTACAGCCATGTTTACTGAATTCGCAGAGTGACTATAATATGAAAGCTAATGCCATTTGCTTATTGTGGAGATATTAAAAGTAGATTGAAGAGGATAGAGTGTGACTAAAAATTGTCATCAAGTTGGATCACAAAGCTTGACTTAGAGTAGAACTAGGTAGCAATCACATTGTCTTTATAAAATTTCTCAATAACTATATTTGTAGACCTTAATGTTATAAATTCAAGAAACTGACATATAAGACAATTCAACAAAACCATATAAAGCTCCATGAGTCAAGCTCTGTTCTTCGAAATTGAAATAGATACTAACCTTTGTAAGTTTAAAAAAAAAAAAAGTTTTTTCTGCAACAGCATATTCACGAGTGAAAAAACTGTCTGTGGTTGTATTGTTGATACCACAAGAAAATTGAACTGATTTCATTCCCTTTTTAGGAGGATGCCCAGGAAGAATTTGGCTGGAAACTAGTTCATGGTGATATATTCCGTCCTCCAAGAAAAGGGATGCTGCTATCAGTCTTCCTAGGATCTGGGACACAGATTTTAATTATGACCTTTGTGACTCTATGTAAGTGTTAACTGAAAACTTTAAAGTAGAAAATACTTTCTAAATATAGTAATTGTTTAAAAAACAGTTTTTCTAAGTGGGTAGGTAGGCTAGATTATTTCTGAGAGTCTTTTAGTTCTCAAAATCTGGGTGCTTTGGCTCTAAGTGACTTGGGGCAGGGTTAGCTGCACCCAAAGACTGATTCTTGGTCTCTCCCTTCAGCTCTTCAGAGACCAAGCCTTTGTCAGGGAAGCACTGGGGTGGAGGTGAACAGGTCCTTAATACCTCAGCATCTGAGTTTAAACAGCCCAGAACCAGGACCACCTGTGGTCTCTATTACCCAGCCTTCATGGGCAGGCACAGTCTGGTTAGGGTTCCAAGATATTCTTGGCTTCCACAGAGGGAGGAGGTGGGAAGAGAGGGGATGGGGCAGGAAGCACTTTGTAGACCTTTCTCATCTGGGGAGGATTTAGGGAGCAGGAGCTCTCTTACTCCAGAGAAAGTGAGTGTGTAGGAAAGACCTTCTTCCATAAACGGGGCCTCTTCTTTGAGCTACCTCAACAACTTCAGAAATTGTATTTAAATTTTTGCCAACTAGGACAATCTTTTTTTTTTTTT